>WNGS01168237.1:18563-47335 GCA_020271785.1 Procambarus virginalis | reverse complement strand
CCGTGACTGCTAGGGTGGTAGCTGTTTGGTCGCCAGGTGGCAGGGCGTAGCTGCCCTCCCAGTGTTGTTGCCTGGCTGGCTGTTTGCTGACGTGGCGGACCTGCGATACGATGGGGGTCACCATCCCACCTGTACTGCGGGCTCAGTCTGTGGGCCTGGAATTTTCAAGCCGGGCTGGGTACCGGAGATTGCACGGGCGTGTGAGCAGCTGCAGGTGCCTGTGATTGACATCTACGGTGTCGAGCTGGTGACGGCCCGTCGGGTGATAATAAAGTTCACTGAGGAAATGGCGTATAGTGCATTTCTCCGTAGGTACGAGGGGCGGACTCTGCCTCTACAGGATGGTGAGGGCACTGTTTCCATCTCGGATCGGAGTGGTGCCCTCACCTACGTAAGCGTCCATGGAGCTCCGTTAGAGTTTCCAGAGGGTCTGCTACGGCGGTATTTCGGCCGGTTTGGCGCCATTGAGAGTGTGCGTGTGAATGTGGTGTCTTCGAGCCCGCTTAAGGGCGTCCGGACGAACATTCGTACCTGGGTATGAGGCTACGGGAGGATATTCCGTCCTCTGTGCGGCTGTTGGGGTACACAGTTCGTGTATTCTACGCCCGCCAGCCTAGGACATGTTATCGTTGTGGCCTGTCGGGCCATCAAGCTGCTGAATGTTCTGCGCCCGCCTCTGCACCTGTGAACCTCTTCAGCGAGGAGGACTTTCCACCACTTCCTGTGGAGGAGGACGCCTCCCAGACGCGGCTACGCCCCCTGGGTCGCATGATGCGCCCCTGTGGTGGAAGTTCCCCCGAATGTCGCCGACCCTGTTCCGGATGTTGCGATGCCCTCGGTGGATACTCTGCTCCTGTCCCTGATGCTCCCGTGGGCCTTTCTGATGCTCCCTCCTCACCGTCTGCGTACCGTCTTCGGTTTCTGCGCCTGGCCCTGCGTGCTCGCATGCGACCTCGCCTCGGGTCCAGGCTGCGCTGAGTGCTGGGGTGGCTGTGGGGCCTCCTGTTGTGTGTGGTCCGGTTCCCCCTGCGGTTGAGGCTGCTGCAGTCATGAGACGGGCTTTAGTCCGCACGGCTTGTGATGCCCGTGGTTCTGGGTCCGCCTCCGGCTCTGAGGATGTGCGCCCGGTGCCAAAGCGGTCCAAGCGTTCTTCTCCTGCATGGGCTGCTGTGGAGAGTTTCGACGCCGATGGGTCTTCGGGAGATGAGGTGGTGGTCGCTGACGTCCATGTACCTGCTGATGCCAAGGATTGTGTATATGATTCACCTCCGGTTTCTTCTGTCGGTGGTTCCCCGCAGTGGGGGGTGGTTGCTTCTCCGGATGTTGGTGAGGGGGGTGCTGGTGTAGGCCGCGACCTAGTGTTGGTACTAAAGAAGGATGTTCGGCGAGGGGGCCCCTGCAGGTGTCCCGTCCGGTGGTAGCTGCGGAGCCCTGTGGGGCTGCACAGGTTACGAGTGCGCTGCCCGTTGCCCGCGCCTGTACGGGGCCACCCGTCCCGTTCATCTTAGCCTCCGGCGTGGCGTTTGATCCGGTGACCAACCCTTTGAATGTTTTTTAATACCCGTGTGATGCCTGTTCCGTGTTGCCCCTCGACCGTTTGGGTTCCAAAGGATCGGGTATTTGTTGAGGGTGTGCCGCTTTCGATGCCCGATCCTCGGACGAGCTGGAGTCACCCTATTCCGGACAACCTCCTGTGTGTGTGGGAGGCGTATTGTATTCTTTTCCCGGCAGCGGAGTGGCCGGAAAAGTATGCGCAATCTTGATAGTTTGTATCGAGTGTGTATTAGATTTGGTATGTTCTGTGATGTTTATTGTGTGCCCTTCAGGCCGATGTCCTGTTTCTTGTAATTAGGCTACACCTTTTCATGCATTATGTTTCTTTGATTTATTGTATTATGTGCCCTTCTGGCTTTGCTGTTTGCTCTCTTCCGTGAGGGGTTATTGTGCGGAAATTTTGGTTTTTTTGTTTCTGTGTTGAATTGTTATTGTGAATTGTCATTGTGTTATTGTGAATTGTTATTGTGCCATGTTATGTAGTTTATTATTTTTTGTACTCCTCTGCTTGCTCTGTGTTATTTGGTCTTGTATTTTGGGCATTGTTTTGCCTGTTTGCGTTTTTTGTTTTGATGATATTGTACTGTGATGTCGGTCCTTCTGGCCGATGTATGTTTTTGTGGTTTTTTATGTACCTTTTATTGTATTTATTGATTGTACTTGCATGCTTGCATGTAAAAATAAATTTAAAAAAAAAAAAAAAATAAGACGAATCAGAATTGTAAAGACGTTATTATTAAGAATGGAGAGGAAATGCGATCTTCCCTTCTTCCCCGTGAAAATCCTCTGCTGGGACACGCCGTCTGGAGGCTCGGCAGCTGGACCATTTCAGCTGCAGCATCTTCGGTTGGACACCGCTATAGGTATCAGCTGCAGCAGCTGGGACATCCTCGGCTGGGTACTACCTTCTGGAGCCTCAGCTGCAGGATCATCGGCTGGAACCTCGTCAGCCCGAACATCAGCAGCTGGGCCTCGATCATCGGCCGTAACACTACCAGCTGGGCCATCAGCTGCTGGATCATCGGCATGGACCACGTCGGCCTGAACATCAGCAGCTGGGTCTGTCCCCGAGAAACAAACAAAACAATATGTAATACATAAATTAGAAAGGAATACAAAGAACGACAAAATGTAAAGAAAAAAAGAATTCGTATATAAATAAGGAGGGCGACTGGGCATGCTCAGCTGGAGCAATGCCAGCTGAGCCTTCGGCTGCTAGATCGTCGGCGGGAACCATATCCGACGGTCCATCAGCTGCAGGGTCGTCGGCAGGGACTACAGCAGCTGGGTCTTAGGATGATTGGCCCCCACCTGCCTGCCGACCACACTATGACGGGATGAACTGCTGAGTAAAACTAGGCCTGCATGTAGCAAAGCAAAAGTTAAACAACCATAAATGTAAACCCAGAAAGTAAATTGAACAGACGTGAATGGGCGTAAAGCAAGAAGCATGAGGCCCGTACTCCGCAACCGGTACATCCTAGCTGACTTTACTTAGTAGTATAGAGGCAAATAGCAGAGTAAACAACGTAAATGTAACCAGTGGTGAGTAACATAATTATGCAGCAAGAGCTAAGCGTAAAACACAGTAATACATTCCTGAGGAAACGAACATAATTGCAATGCCAGAAAATCTTAATGCAAGAGGCAAGGGGCCGTAACACCGCAACTAGCGCCTCTTCTCTGACTTACTTAAACTTAAATGGCAAGCAAGTGAAACGACAACTGTAACCACCGCAAAGTAAAACGACATGCAACATGGGCAATGCATCAATTGTAGAATTAAATTGTGGTAGGCTAAATGTAAACATTTAGGGCATAAATGATAAACGACATAACGTAACCAGTAGTAATTAACATAATCATGCAAGAGCTTTTTTTTTTTTTTAGTTTAGTTCATTTATTATGCACCCCATACCCATCTTGTGGGCGGTAGTGGAAAGGGTTACAGAGGCACATAATGGGCTCAGGGACTGAACCCCACAATTCATTTAGCTAAGCAAGTTACAATCTTGATGAGCTAGTTACAAAATTCAATATAAGTCGTCACATCAACAATGGGCTCGAGATCGACCTCAAGTACAGGTTCTAAATTAAGCAACTGACATATGTGGAGAGCTAGTGTCAAAATTTATATGTTTGTCCTGCACACCGCCTCCCATCCAGTGGACAGCGGTGGATAGGTTACAATCACTCAGTTACTACCTACAGTTAGCAAACTGGGGATATTTGGCTAAAATTTCTGGTAGCAGATCATTTTGAATGAAATATTTACACATCGCTGGAACATTGGTTATAGAATTGTCTCTAAATTCACGTATCTTTTCGCACTCCATCACATAGTGACGGAGGGTGTGCGAATAATTTTGTTGACACAGTTTACATTTTGTCAGGTCTACATCGGCAGATAATGAGAATTCCCAGAGATACTTGTAACCGAGTCTAAGCCGAGCAGCAGTAACATCTAGAAGAGCTAAACGTAATATACAGTAATAAATTTCAGAGGAAACTAAGCATAAATGCAGGGCCAGGAAATCTTAAAGCAGGAGACAGGGGCCCGCAACACTGCAACTAGAACATCCTAGCTGACTCTACTTAATAACTTAATGGCAGAACAAAAGTTAAACAAACGCACTGTAAACACAGCAAAAGTAAAATAAACATGCAACATGACAAGTATCCATTGTAGAAATTGTTGTAGGCTAGTGGAAATGCTAACCCAGGGAATCTGAAGCAAGAGGCATGAGGCCTGTAACACAGCAACTAACCCAACCTAGCTGGCTTAGTTAACTCAAATACAATGAGCAAGAGTTTTATGTTAAAGAAGCATTCAGCGATGGTAGTACCTTAACCCCAAACCCACATTAACTTAGCGTGTATAACGTAAGCAGCAATAGTCAAATTTGGGCAAATAATGGATTAACTTAACGACCGTTGCCGAATGTTGAACTGCAGAATCGTGCCCCGGAACATCAGCGCTGGAGCATCGCCGCTGGGGCACCTGCAGCTGGACATCAGCGGCTGGAGCATCAGCGCTGGGGCGATGCTCCAGCACTGATGTTCTGGGGCACGATTCTGCAGTTCAACATTCGGCAACGGTCGTTAAGTTAATCCATTATTTGCCCAAATTTGACTATTGCTGCTTACGTTATACAACCCGTCCTTATACAACCCTTACGCTTGCCAACGGGACACCTGCAGCTGGACATCAGCGGCTGGAGCATCAACATCTGATGGAGATAGGAAATTGCGGCAACTGGTCACTAGGGAAGACTTCGGTGGTAAGTGGAAGTCCAGCTGCAAGACAATTTAGGCTAAAGACTGGAATATAACTATCAGTAGAGAATAACGGGAACTAGTCATGAAGCTGGGAATACCATAAATTACACCAAGGCTGAAAAGAGTGATAAATTGATAGGTACAACGTCAGGTGGAACGCTTCAGCTGGGCTTCATGAGCCGTGGCATCAGCAGCTTGAACATCAGCAGCTGGGAAAGCAGCGGCTGGAACAGCAGTGCCACCGGCCGGAGCACCGGCTGCGGGGAATCAACCATGGAACTGGGACGTTATATAGCAGCGTACATTACATTTACATTTACATTATATTTAGACCCTTACATTTAGGGCCGACATGTAAACATTTAGGCCCTAAATGGTAGACTACTACCGGACCTCTAGTAAATAACATAAGCAGCAAAGGCTAAACATAATATACAGTAATAAATTTCAGGAAACTAATTGTAAATGCAGGGCCAGAAAACTTGAAGCGTGAGACAAAAGCCCGTAACACTACAACTAGCACGCCGTAGCTGATTTTCCTTATTAACCTAATGGCGAAGCAAAAGCTGTGCTTTTGATTTCATTGATGTGTTTTGACTGAGGGAACTAAGCATAACAAGACCAGATTGTAGCGAGTAAACTTATACTCGCTCCATTATCTCATCATCTTAATTAATGGCATAACTAATTACACAAGCTATAATCCTATCCCTATTTACAGGTATATGAATTCTTGTTATGCTGCTGAATTATGCTGATGCTGAATTATGTTATGCTGCTGATGACACAGCAGCTGCTGGGCCAGCTGGTGGTGTCCCAGCTGAGTGTATCCCCACGGGGCCGGCCGCCCGCGACGTCCCAGCTGATGTGGCCCCAGATGACGACCCAGCAGCAGATGGCCCAGCTGCCGTGGGGCACGATCCAGCAGTTTTATTATACCTACTTATTTGGATATCCCTATTAATTAATTACTGTAGCCATTCTTCAAATATTAAACCGCGCTTATTCTCACCAGTTATTTATGGCGCAAAATTACCCATTATGTTCTGCTGACCATGACCAGCTGGTGGTGCTCCAGCTGTGCATGCCTCCTGCGGGCCCGCCCCGCCAGCCCAAGTGTCGGCTGCAGTGGCCCCATATGATGAACCTGCAGTTGCCGGCCCAGTTGCCATGGGGCACGGCCCAGTGGCCGCTGTACCGACTGATGTGCTCACAGGATGTATGTTCCAGCTTAAGTCTGGCCGATGTCGACGGCATCGTACAGTTAGTTACAGGTTAATAATTAACATTATGTTATGCTGCTGTTGCCCCAGCACCTGTTAGCACAGCCCATGGTGTTCCAGCTGAGTATGCACCCGGGGGCCCAACCCCACCCGCTGATGTGGCCCCAGCTGAGGATCCACCAGGTGATGGCCCAGCTGCCATGGGGTACGGCCCAGCGGCCGGTGTCCCGACTGATGTTTGATGTCCCGGCCGATGGTTGATGTCCCGACTGATGTTTGATGTCCCGACCGATGTTTGACGTCCCGAATGATGCTTGATGGCCTGACTGCATGATGTTAGATGTCCCGACCGATGTTTGATGTTCCGACTGATGCTCGAGGTTTTGACTGATGTTCCAGACTTAAGTCTGGCCGGTGTTGCCGGCATTATTTAGTCCTTTATGGTTACAATTAAAACATTATGTTATGCTGCCGATGTCCCTGCACCAGCTGCCACAGCTGGTTGTGTTCCAGCTGTGCATGTCCCCTGCGGGACAACTCCGCCCGCTGAAGTCCCGGCTGAAGTGGGCCCATATGATGATCCAGCAGCTGATGGCCCAGCGGCCGGTGTCCAACTGATGTGGTCCAAGGACGCTTGTTCCAGACTTAAGTCTGGCCGGTGTTGCCCGGCATTATTTAGTTATTTATGGTTCCAATTAACCATTTTGTTAAGCTGCCGATGTCCCTGCACCTGCTGCCACAGCTGGTTGTGTTCCAGCTGAACATGTCCTCTGGGGGTCAAGCCAAGTTGATGAAGTTGACTCACCATTGCTACAGCAGCTCCTGGCCTGTCCCGGCTGCTGTTGTCCTGGGGGATGTGGTCCCCACTGACGATCCAGCGGCTGAAGGCGCGGACGGCGCTGTTCCCGCCGCGCACGCCCAGCTAAGTACCGTCACGGGTACGGTAAGTACGGCTGTCGGTATAGGCGCCACAGGTACAGGTTGGGTCGTCGACACCCCTCAATAATTTATTAATTTATTACAGTCTGTACGCCTAGACTTGGCTGTACAGTCATGTTGCTTACTATGGTTACATTTATGTGGTTATCAGTGCGCGGGCTAAATGTTTACGTTTAGCCTAGCACGTTTTATTTACTTCATTTGATGCCTTGCCCATGTTGCATATCCATGTTACTTCTGCTGTCTTTACAGTCAGGTTGTTTAAACTTTAGCTTTGCCTCTTATGTTATTAACTACTCATAAACTCCCTACGTTTGGTGCATTGTCATGTTGCATGTCTAGGTTACTATTGCTGTCTTTGCAGACCGGTTGTCTAACTTTAGCTGCCTTTAAGTTATTAACTAGGGCGGCTTGGATGCGCTATAGTTAAAGTACTACGGGCCCTCGCCTCTTGTGTAAAGTTATTAAGTAAAGTCAGCTGGGATGTGCTGTTGTAGTCTTCTTACTTACTTGCTGTTTAGTTATTTACAGGTAATAATTAACCATTATGTTATGCTGCCGATGTCCCAGCAGCCGCTGGCACAGCTGGTGGGGTTCCAGCTGAGTATGTCCCATGGGGGGGGGGCACCCCCACCCGCCGATGTTCTGCCTGATGTGGTCCCAGACGACGATCCGGCAGCTGCCATGGGACACGACCCGCGGCTGATTCTGATGTTGCTGATGTGGTCCCTGCCGATGGTCTAGCGGCCGATGGGCCGGCTGATGATGTTACAGCTGAACATGTCCCCTGGGGGCCGAACCCGGCTGCTGATGTGCCTCAGCCGATGCTACATCAGGTGATAAATGGCGGATGTGTTCCCCGCCGATGGTCAAGCGGCCGAAGGCTCAGCTAGCGGCGTTCCAGCTGAGCATGCCCTTATAATCATTCGTCAGGGCTGCGGTAGGTTTCAGCTATTGGTAAGTGTCACAGGTTCAGGATCCGTGTCGACGTCCCTCTTAAATTTATTACCTTACTTTACGCCTGGTATTTGCTGCACATTTATGTTGCTTACTACCGGTTACAGATGGGTGTTTTAACATTTTGGGCTAAATGTTACATTTAGCCTACCACAATTTCATACTACTTTGGATGTATTGCCCATCATGCATGTTTGTTACTTTGCTGTGTTTACAATTTTGGTTGTTTAACTTCGGCTTGGCCTTAAGTCAGTAACTAAGGTCGGCAAGGATGTGCTAGTAGCGGTGTTACAGGCCCTTGCCTCTTGCTCCAAGATTTCCTGGCCCTGCATTTTGATTAGTTTCCCCGGAAATTTATATCGGTATTCTGCGGTTAGCTCTGGCTACATATGTGACTTACTGCTAATTACATTTATGTTGTTAATTCAGCTCATTGCCTCGAAGCTACTACGTCAGGTCAGCTAGGATGTGCCAGCTGCTGTGTTACTGGGCTCACGCCTCTTGCTTCACGATTATCCAAACTACTGTTTTACTTTACAGATTTTACATTCACGGTCGTTAGCTTTCGCTTCTCACCAGAAAAGTTATTAAGTAACGTCAGCCGGGATGTGCCAGTTGCAGTGGTGGTGGCGCTGACGCCCCAGTTCCATGGTCGATTCCCGGCAGCCGATGTCCCGGCCGGTGGCGCTGCTGTCCTAGCTGCCGCTTCCCCAGCTGCCAATGTTCAAGCTGCTGATGACATGGCTCACGAATCCCAGCTGCAGCGTTCCACCTGACGTTATCCCTACCAATTTCTCACTCTTTCCAGCCTTAGAGTAATTTATGGTATTCCCAGCTTCATGCCCAGTTCCCGTTATTCTCTACTGACAGTTATATATACCTCTTATCCACTATCTATGACCCTGAACTAAACCTCTTATCCACTATCTATGACAATCATCACTTTAATGATCTGAACTGCAGATATTTTACAGCAAATGATGTAAACAATGTATTATCACATAATCACAATATCTCTGTAATCAACTTAAATGTTAGATCCCTAGGTAAACACTTCGATGATGTTAGTGCCTTAATTGAAACTATTGACAACAAATTCACTTTTATTGTACTTACTGAAACATGGTTGAAAGAGGATACTACTCAACTCTTTAACATGCCTAACTACTTGGCAATTCACAACTGTCGTCAAACTCAGAGAGGTGGTGGTACTGCTCTTTACTACCATCATGAACTAACATGCTTAAAAGTAATTAGAACTAGAGACTGCTGTGGGGAGTATATCTTCGCCAGTTTCAGAGTAAAGGGTACCGAATCTATCCTGTCTGTGGGAGCAGTCTATAGGATTCCTAACACTGATGTGCCCGAATTCAATTCAAACCTTAGAAATCTAATACTCGATAACAGACTTAACAAAAACCATCTAATTATCGCAGGGGACTTTAATATTGACCTCTGCGAGCCTGAGCACCCTACTACTGTTAGCTTCCTCAACTGTATGAATTCCTGCTTCCTCATACCCTTAATCACTAGACCTACCAGAATCACTGATAGTACTGCCACGACTCTAGATCACATCTGGACCAACATAACCTCTCCGCTTACTTCAGGTATAATCACCGACAGTACTACAGACCATTACCCCACATTTCTCTTAACTAACATTAACAAACCACCTCTAGAGTCAAGGGAGATAAGTTTTAGGCTGCACAATGAATCTGCTATAGGCAATTTTATAACTGCTGCTGATAATGTCAACTGGGAGTCAGAGTTAGGTAACATAGGGGACATCAACCTAGCAGTACAATCTTTTCTTCAAAAAACTCTAAGCCTTTATAACACCCACTGTCCTATGCTTACAAAACAAGTCACTACCAAAAGGCTTAACAATCCCTGGCTTACAAAGGGAATACTTAAATCCATTAATAAAAAACATGACCTTGAGAAGAAGTATAGGCTAGGAACCGTCTCTAAAGAATTCTCAAAGAATTACTCTTTACTGCTATCTAAGATAATTAGACGAGCCAAAACTAAATACTACGAAGATAAATTTACCCAAATAAAGAGCAACATTAAAAAAACTTGGAGCACAATTTCACAAATCTTGGGATCAAAGAAGATTTTAAACAACAAACCAACACTCCTGTCAAATAACGATGGTCAGCTTTCAGCATCTGATTCTGCTATTGAGTTCAATAGGTTCTTCTCTTCCATTGGGTCATCCCTTGCAAATGATATTCCTTCTTCCAGTACTGAGGTTAAGGACTACCTTTCAGGTAACTATCCACAGTCTCTGTACCTAAAGCCTACTAATTCCACTGATGTCAATGAGATAATCCTTTCCCTTAAAACCAAGTCTAGTGCCCTTGAGGAGATTCCGACATTAATTTACAAAAAAGCCTCCAGATCCTTAGCCCCTGCAATTACATTGCTCTTCAACAAGTCACTTGAACTCCAAACCTTCCCAGATATTCTAAAAAAAGCGAGAGTAACCCCTGTCCACAAATGTGGTGATCTCACTGATGTTAACAACTACAGACCTATTTCAATCCTGCCTAACTTATCAAAAATTTTTGAAAAACTAATCTACAAGCAGCTTTACTCTTATCTAGCCAAGCACAATATACTTAGCTCTTGCCAATATGGCTTCAGACCTAAAAAAAGCACTAACGATGCACTTATTAGTATGATTAACTTAATTCATGCAGCTCTTGATAAAAATGAGTTCCCTGTTGGGTTATTTGTGGACCTGCGTAAGGCTTTTGACACTGTGAACCACCAAAACCTTCTTCTTAAATTACATCATTATGGAGTCAGAGGACTCTCCCTGCAATACCTCAAATCTTACCTTACTGACAGACTCCAGTATGTTTCTGTGAACAATTCAATTTCTCCTACCCTACCCATCAACATTGGTGTTCCTCAGGGCAGTATACTTGGCCCTCTCCTCTTTCTCATCTACATTAATGACCTTCCAAATGCCTCCCAACACCTTAGACCAATTCTATTTGCTGACGACACAACCTTCATTTACTCCAGTCCTGACCCCCTTGCTCTAAATGCCACAGTAAATACCGAGCTTAATAAAGTCCATCTTTGGCTAACTGCCAACAAACTCACCCTTAACATTGACAAAACTTTCTATATTCTGTTTGGCAATAAATCCTCTAACCAAATAAATCTCAAGATTAACAATACCCAAATTTGTAACAAATTAGATGGCAAATTCCTTGGCGTTCTCATTGATCACAAGCTTAATTTCCAGGGACACATTCTAAATATATCAAAAAAAGTTTCAAAAACTGTTGGCATTCTTTCTAAGATCAGATATTATGTACCCCGCCCTGCCCTGGTGACTCTCTATTACTCCCTCATCTATCCATATCTCAACTATGGTATTTGTGCTTGGGGTTCTACTACCCAAAATCATTTACGTCCTCTAATTACTCAACACAAAGCTGCTATTAGGACAATATCCAACTCTGGCCCCAGACATCACTCGGTACCCCTACTCAAATCTCTCAATATGTTAGATATTAAGTCACTGCACATTCTCTCATGTGTATTATACATATATAAAACGCTGAACTGTAATGCCAATCCTGACCTCAAAAGCTTCATTGAAAGCTGTAACAGAACCCATGAGCACCACACCAGAAATAAATACAGTTTTGATATTCCAAGAGTACGACTTAACCAAACTAGAAATGCTCTACAAATCAAGGGACCCAGAATGTGGAATGACCTTCCCAACCATGTTAAAGACTGTACCTCTCTCAACCAGTTTAAGATTAAAACTAAACACTACCTGATAAACTCCCTGTAACCTACCTTACCCCTCTATTGTCAACCCATGTCTTATTTTTTTTTTTTATTCAACGCTGTTTGTCTACATATTGTATTTGTGCTGCTTTTCAGTCATGTTCCCCCCTTTTTTTTGTACCTTTATTTGTATCTGTTCTCAAAACATTTTATTCTTTTTGTCCAATTAGTATTAAGTTTTAGATATTAATGTTTTCTTGCCCGAAACGCATTGCGTAATAGTGGCTTTAGGCATTGTATGTACTAGCTCTATCTATAAATTGATCCACTTACGTAAAATCTCTCTATGTATGTACCTTTCCTGAATAAACATATTTATTTATTTATTTATATATTTACAGGCTTTTGCCTAAATTGTCTTGCAGCCGGACTCCTACTTACCACTGAAGTCTTCCCTAGTGGCCAGTTGACGCTATTTCTTATCTCCATCAGATGTTGATGCCCAGCCGCCGATGTCCAGCCGCAGGTGTCCCAGCGGTGATGCTCCAGCAGCTGATGTTCCGGGGCACGATTTTGCAGTTCACCATTCGGCAACGGTCATTAAGTTAATTCATTATTTGCGCAATTTTGTCTCTTGCTGCTTGCGTTATACACGCTAAGTTAATGTGGGTTAGGGTTAAGGTCTACCATCGCTGCTTGCTTCTTTAACTTATAAAACCCTTGCTCATCGTATTTGACTTAACTAAGCCAGCTGTTAGGTTGGGCTAGTTGCCGAGTTACAGGCCCCATGCCTCTTGCTTCAGTTTCCCTGGGTTAGCATTTCCACCGGCCTACAGCAATTTATTTCTACCATGGTTCTAAACATGCTGCACGTTTTACTCTAATTTTGCTGTATTTACAAGTGCGTTCGCTTAACTTTTGCTCTGCCATTAACGTTATTAAGAAGAGTCAGCTAGGATGCTCTAGTTGCAGTGTTGCGGGCCCCCGTCTCCTGCTTTACATTTTCCTGGCCCTGCATGTATGTTTAGTTCCCTCTGAACTCTATTACTGTATATTCGTTAGCTCTTGCTTGTTTGTTAATAACTACTGGTTACGTTATGTCGTTCATCATTTATGCCCTAAATGTTACATTTAGCCTACCACAGTTTAATTCTGTATTTTTTTTTTAAATTTATTTTTACATGCAAGCATGCAAGTATAAGCAATAAATACAATAAAAGGTACATAAGAAAACCAAATTAGCAAACACAAAACAAACACCGGCCAGAAGGACCGATATCACAGTACAAAAACATCAAGAAAACAAAAAGCGCAAACAGGCAAACAATACCCAAAATACAATAACACATAAACCAAGACCATAATACACAGAGAAAGCAGAGAACAAGAAAAATAAAAAATAATAAAATCATAACATGGCACAATAACATGGCACAATAACAATTCAAAACAGAAACAAAAAAACAAAATTTCTGCACAAAAACCCTCACGTAAGAGAGCAAACAGCATAGCCAGAAGGGCACATAATACAACAGAATCAAAGAAACATAATTTATGAAAAGGTATAGCCTAAATTACAATAAACAGGGACATTGAGAAAACTAAAGACGACATCGGCCTGAAGGGCACACAATAAATATCACAGAACATACCAAAGTCAATACACACTCGATACACACAGCAAGCACACAAACTATCAAGATTGCGCATACTTATCCGGCCACTCCGCTGCCGGGAAAAGAACACAATACGCCTCCCACAGCAACAGGATGTCGTCCAAAATAGGGTGACGAAGGGTCGTCCGAGGATCGGGCATCGAAATCGGCACACCCTCAACAAATACCCGAGCCTGTGGAACCCAGACAGTCGAGGGGCACCACGGAACAGGCAGCACTCGGTCATGAAAGTGAAAATCCAAAGGGTTGGTCTCCGAATCATACGCCACGCCGGAGGCCAAGATGAACGGGACGGGCTTCCCCTTACAGGCGCGGGCAACGGGCAGCGCACTTGTAACCTTGGCAGCCCCACAGGGCTCCGCAGCAACCACCGGACGGGACACCTGCAGGGGCCCCCCTCGCCGAACATCCTTCTTTAGCAACAACACGAGGTCGCGGCCTGCACCAGCACCCCCCTCACCAACGTCCGGAGGAGCAACCACCCCCCACTGCGGAGAACCGCCTACAGAAGAAACAGGAGGTGAATCATACACACAATCCTTGGCATCAGCAGGTACATGGACGTCAGCGACCACCACATCATCTCCCGAAGACCCATCGGCGTCGAAACCCTCCACATCAGCCCATGCAGTAGAAGAACGCCTGGACCGCTTGGGCACCGGGCGCACATCCTCAGAGCCGGAGGCGGACCCAGAACCACGGGCATCACAAGCCGTGCGGACCAACGCCCGTCTCATGACAGCAGCAGCCTCAACCGCAGGGGGAACCGGACCACATACAACAGGAGGCCCCACAGCCACCCCAGCACTCAGCGCAGCCGGGACCCGAGGCGAGTATGCAGGCGAGCACGCAGGGCCAGGCGCAGCAACTGAAGACGGGTGAGCAGACGGCGAGGAGGGAGCATCAGAAAGGCCCACGGGAGCATCAGGGACAGGAGCAGGAGTATCCACCGAGGGCATCGCAACATCCTGAGGAGGGTCGGCGACATTCGGGGGAACGTCCACCACAGGGGGCGCATCAGGCGACACAGGGGGCTTAGCCGCGTCCGGGGAGGCGTCCAGACCCACAGAAACCTCCTCCACAGGAAGCGGTGGGAAGTCCTCCTCACTGAAGAGGTTCACAGGCGCAGAGGCCGGCGCAGAACATTCAGCAGCCTGATGGCCCGATAGGCCACAGCGATAACATGTCCGGGGCTGGCGGGCGTAAAACACACGAACTGTGTACCCCAGCAGACGCACAGAGGACGGGATATCCTCCCGTAACCTCATGCCCAGGGTACGAATGTTCGTGCGGACACCCTTTAGTGGGCTCGAAGATACCACATTCACCCGCACACTAACGACGGCGCCAAAACGGCCGAAGTACCGCCGGAGCAGACCCTCCGGAAACTCCAAAGGAGCCCCATGGACGCTGACGTATGTGAGGGCACCACTCCGATCAGATATGGACACAGTGCCCGCACCATCCTGTAGAGGCAATGTCCGCCCCTCGTATCGACGTAGAAATTCGCGATACGCCATGTCTGCAGTGAATTTCAGGATCACCCGACGGGCCGTCACCAGCTCGACACCGTAGATATCCATCACAGGTACCTGCAGCTGCTCACACACCCGTGCAATCTCTGGGTATCCAGCCCGGCTGGAAAATTCCAGGCCCACAGACTGAGCCCGCAGTACCGGTGGGAGGGGGACCCCCATCGTAACTCAGTTCCGCCACGTCAGCAGCAGCCAGCCAGGCAACAACACTGGTAGGGCAGCGACGCCCCGCCACCTGGCGACCAAACAGCGAACAACTCCAGCAGTCACGGAGGGACACGTCCGCACTCCACGGCTGCTCCAAGTGCACTCCAGCTCTTGCTTGTTTGTTAATAACTACTGGTTAAGTTATGTCGTTCATCATTTATGCCCTAAATGTTACATTTAGCCTACCACAGTTTAATTCTGTAATTGATGTATTGCCCATGTAGCATGTTTAATTTGCTGTGATTACAGTTGTCGTTTCACTTGCTTGCCTCTTAAGTTATTAAGTAAGTCAGCGAGGAGGCGCTTTTACGCTTGGTCTTGCTGCATAATTATGTTACTCACCACTGGTTACATTTGCGTTGTTTACTCGGCTAGTTGCCTCTCCACTACTACGTAAAGTCAGCTAGGATGTACCGTTTGCGGAGTACGGGCCTCATGGTTCTTGCTTTACGCTCATTCACGCCTGTTCAATTTACTTTCTGGGTTTACATTTACGGTCGTTGATTATTACTGGACGCTGTCTTTTCACTACTTCCCTTAGTTTCCGCTGTGAACATAACATAAGAACATAAGAACAAAGGTAACTGCAGAAGGCCTATTGGCCCATACGAGGCAGCTCCTATTTATAACCACCCAATCCCACTCATATATATGTCCAACCCATGCTTAAAACAATCGAGGAGCCCCACCTCCACAATGTTGCGCGGCAATTGGTTCCACAAGTCAACAACCCTGTTACTGAACCAGTATTTACCCAAGTCTTTCCTAAATCTAAACTTATCCAATCCAAATCCAAACTTATCAAAGAAGATTTTTAATAATAAACCAACACTCCTGTCCAGTAACGATGGTGAGCTTTCAGCCTCTGATTCTGCTATTGAGTTTAATAGGTTCTTCTCTTCCATTGGGTCATCCCTTGCAAATGATATTCCAACTTCCAGTACTGATGTTAAGGACTATCTTACAGGTAACTATCCACAGTCTCTGTACCTAAAGCCTACTAATTCCACTGACGTCAATGAGATAATCCTTTCCCTTAAAACCAAGTCTAGTGCCCTTGATGAGATACCAACTTTAATTTACAAAAAAGCTTCCAGATCTTTAGCCCCTGCTATTGCATTGCTCTTCAACAAGTCACTTGAACTCCAAACCTTTCCAGATATTCTAAAGAAAGCGAGAGTAACCCCTGTTCACAAATGTGGTGATCTCACAGATGTTAACAACTACAGACCTATATCAATCCTGCCTAACTTGTCAAAAATATTTGAAAAACTAATCTATAAGCAGCTTTACTCTTATCTAGCCAAACACAATATACTTAGCTCTTGTCAATATGGCTTCAGACCCCAAAAAAGCACTAACGATGCACTTATTAGTATGATTAACTTGATTCATGCAGCTCTTCATAAAAATGAGTTCCCTGTTGGGTTATTTGTGGACCTGCGTAAGGCTTTTGACACTGTCAACCACCAAAACCTTCTTCTTAAATTACATCATTATGGAGTCAGAGGACACTCCCTGCAATACCTCAAATCTCACCTTACTGACAGGCTCCAGTATGTTTCTGTGAATAATTCAATTTCTCCCACCCTACCCATCAACATTGGTGTTCCTCAGGGCAGCATACTTGGCCCTCTCCTCTTTCTCATCTACATTAATGACCTTCCAAATGCCTCCCAACACCTCAAACCAATTCTATTTGCTGACGACACAACCTTCATTTACTCCAGTCCTGACCCCCTTGCTCTAAATGCCACAGTAAATAGTGAGCTAAATAAAGTCCATCTTTGGTTAACTGCCAACAAACTCACCCTTAACATTGACAAAACTTTCTATATTCTGTTTGGCAATAAATCTTCTAATCAAATAAATCTCAAAATTAACAATACCCAAATTTGTAACAAATTAGATGGCAAGTTCCTTGGCGTTCTCATTGACCACAAGCTGAATTTCCAGGGACACATTCTAAATATATCAAAAAAAGTTTCAAAAACTGTTGGCATTCTCTCTAAGATCAGATATTATGTACCCCAACCTGCCCTGGTGACTCTCTATTACTCCCTCATCTATCCATATCTCAACTATGGTATTTGTGCTTGGGGTTCTACTACCCAAAATCATTTACCTCCTCTAATTACTCAACACAAAGCTGCTATTAGGACAATATCCAACTCTGGCCCCAGACATCACTCGGTACCCCTACTCAAATCTTTGAATATGTTAGATATTAAGTCACTGCACATTCTCTCATGTGTATCATACATATATAAAACGCTGAACTGTAATGCCAATCCTGAACTCAAAAGCTTCATTGAAGGTTGTAACAGAACCCATGAGCACCACACCAGAAATAAATACAGTTTTGATATTCCAAGAGTACGGCTTAATCAAACTAGAAATGCTCTACAAATCAAGGGACCCAGAATGTGGAATGACCTCCCCAACCATGTTAAAGACTGTACCTCTCTCAACCAGTTTAAGATTAAAACTAAACACTACCTAATAAATTCCCTGTAACCTACCTTACCCCTCTATTGTCAACCCATGTCTGTTATTTTTTTAATCAATGCTGTTTGTCAACCTTTTGTATTTGTGCTGCTTTTTCAGTCATGTTCCCCCTTTTTTTTTATCTTTATTTGTATTTGTTCTCAACACATTTTATTCTTTATGCTCAATTAGTATTAAGTTCTAGATATTAATGTTCTTCCTGCCCGAAACGCATTGCATAATAGTGGCTTTAGGCATTGTATGTACTAGCTCTATCTATAATTCGATCCATTAATGTAACATCACTTGTATGTATATACCTTACCTGAATAAACATATTTATTTATTTATTTCCTTCAGGTGTCTTCTCCGCTCTCTATGTCGATGATCTTACCCTTTGCTGTCAGGGTGATGATTCACCTCTCCTTCAGCGCCGGCTTCAACTTGCGATTGATGCCGTGTCATCTTGGGCCACCGATCATGGTTTCAAGTTCTCTACTTCTAAGACTTGTGCCATGTCTTTTACTCGGAAACAGGTCGTTCTTCGTCCCTCTGTCACTTTATGGTCATCCCCTTGAATACAAAGATTCCGCGAAGCTTTTGGGGTTATTCCTTGACACTTGTTTGTCTTGGTTTCCCCATATCTCTTACCTCCGTGTTGAGTGCACTAAGGCCCTTACCCTCCCTCGAGTATTGTCCCATACTTCTTGGGGAGCGGATAGGCGCACTCTCCTTGCTTTGCATTCCTCTCTCGTCCTGTCTAAGCTCGATTATGGTTGCCCTGCTTACTCGTCTGCTTCTCCTTCTGCTCTTCGCCGTCTTGATGCTTTGCACCATACTGGGCTGCGCCTCAGTTCTGGTGCCTTTCGTTCAACTCCCGTCCTTAGCTTGTATGTTGACACTGGCTTCCTGTCTCTCCAGGACCGCCGTGATCGCTACTGTCTTCGCTATCTTGCGCGGTCCTTACAACATCCTTCCTCTCGCCTCTGTCGTGCTTTAACTTTTGCCCCTCCTGCGGTTCCTGTTCCTCTTCACCACCTCCCTCTTTCTGTCCGGTTATCTCGCTTACAGGATTCTCTTTCCGTTCGTGTTTCTAATGTTTCTCCTCGTGTTGTTCCTTCTTTGCCCCCGTGGAGAGTCCCCCTTCCGCAGTTTTGTACATCCTTGACCCGCATCACTAAAGCTTTTACCCCTCCTACTGTTCTAAAACGCCTTTTCCTTGAGCACTTTTCTTCTCACTCCCGCTCCGTTTCTGTCTTCACCGATGGGTCTAAGTCTGCGGACGGTGTTGGCTACTCTGTTGTTTTTCCTGATCGCACTTATATGTGTCGCTTACCTCCGGAGACTAGCATCTTTACAGCGGAGCTTTATGCTATTCTCTATGCTCTTCGTCTCCTGCTTTCTCGTTGTCAGTCTTCCTTTGTGGTAGTTGTTGACTCTCGTAGTGCCCTCATGGCTCTCAGGTCCTTTAATCCGGTTCATCCAGTAGTTGTCGAGATCCAGCATTGGCTGTTTCTTGTTCACAGTAAATTTAAGTCGGTTGAGTTTTGTTGGGTTCCCAGCCATATTGGAGTGTCTTTAAATGAGCGTGCGGATGCTGCCGCCAAGGAAGCTGTCCGCTCTTGTCCCATCTCTTATAAAGGTATTCCATATTCCGACTTTTACCCGGTTATCCATTCCTTACCCGTTGGCAGGCTTCTTGGTCGTCTGTTACTGGTAACAAACTCCGTACTCTTAAATGTTGTGTTTCCTCGTGGCCGTCCTCCTATCACCGTAACCGGCGATGGGAAACTGCTCTGGCGAGGTTGCGTATTGGCCATACTCGCTTAACCCATGGTCACTTGATGGAGCGCCGCCCTGCTCCTTATTGTCCTAATTGCATTGTCCCTCTTACGGTCGTGCATGTCCTTCTTGAATGTCCTGACTTCCGGGACGAGCGTGTGTCTTGCTTTTCGACCGCCCCTCGCGGTCACCTGTCCCTCGATAGAATTCTTGGTGACTCGGATACTTTTGATATCGTTCGCCTTATGCGTTTTTGTTCTCGTATTGGCATCCTTGGTGATATTTAGCGCCCTTTGATTATTCCACACATTTGATGGTGCTACATGGCCTTCCCTGTTTGGTGCCTTCTTTTGATAATTACTTACTTACTTCAACAAAACACAAGTGGTATTTACACAAGATCTAATGATTCATTAGTTTTCTCAGCATTTTCAAATATTTATATATTATTTGTATTAATTGTACTTTTATATTTATGGAAAGACTGCAATACCATTAAACTGAGTTTGTTTTCTAAAGGTAAATTTTATAGGTACAATTTTTAATGATGTTTAATTCACAAATGATTCCCATTATTATAATTTGTCAATCACATACTGTATTTTCATTTTGCATTATAGTGTTCCATGACTGAAAAAAGAAATGCAGTGGAAAAGTTTGAGCTCCAGAAGAGATGTAGAGAGGAGGAATCACTAACCATTCAAGAAATGATAACATGGTTACAGTACTACAAAAAGAAAAGGGACAAACTATCCGAGTATATTCAAGAATTACAATGTGATTCTTTCCCTTCATGTCTCTGCAAGGTAAGAAATTCAAAATACTGTTTGCAATTTAGATCTTCAAAACACTCAACTCACTTAAATGTGTTCAATTAGTAAGAGTAATATTGCCATCACCTTTCAGATTTCAACTATAAAACACTTCCATTTTCAAGAGTGGTACTGTGGAGAATATGGCTTTAATTGGCTCTTCTGAAGCAGGGTCAAAAGCAGTGTGCTGACAAGCTGACTGAAGCCAAACATTTATTTAGCTCCTACCAGCCAAATGAGGTCTATGAGCCTTTCTTGGAGCTCTTAGAAAGTGATGAAGATGAAGACATGTATTTACAAAATGAATAGATACAAATGAACAAATCCACAAGGGCCATGATGAGGGTTAGAACCTATGTCCGAGAGGATCCCAGACGCGCCTTAATGGACTGTGTTACGACATGGCAAAAGAATTCCAACCGGGAGTTCAACTGACCTCAATCATAGATTCGAGGCATCACGCTATTGTGATTTCTGTGTTTAACAAATAGGTACAAGATAGGCTCTTCAATTTTTAAAATTTTCCTTATAAAAGTACTTACTATTGTCCTATTGCTTGGTTACATGAATTGACCACACAAATTATGTTGCTTGGTTACAGAGATGCTTAACTACATGAATTTTGTTGTTCATTCATAAGCCCATTATGTGCCTCTAAAAATTTCCACTGCCACTTACAGGATGGGTATGTTGTGCATAATAAATAAACTAAACTAATATTTTATATGCATATACTTTTGTCTTTTAATACAATAAAACTGGATTATATTAAAATATTTTCCTCATGCTGTGTTTTGCTCAACCCTCTGAAACTATCACTGGAAAAGAGTGGTAGCCAAGAGGAGGATTCGAATCCCTCACTTGGTACTCTCAAGCTAGCGAGTGGACCTTCTACAAGCAGCTGGCTTCCCGTCTATTTCAAGACCACTAGTATTTCTGGCTCTCAGGTAAACTCAGGTACAGTAATATAATTCTGTACAATATCACAGATATGAATTCCTGCTAGGCTAAATTGCTAACTCACTCTGCACACTCTTGTATCGACTCCTAGCATCTTCAACTGGTAAGCACCACACTAAATACACAGTAGGTAATTACAGTACAGTACATGTAATTCTTAACTAAATAATAGGCGTATCTCCAGCAAAATATGAACATTATTTACGAGACTAATGACACTTATATATCATGTAAGATGAAACAGTACATTGTAAGGTGTTTATATCATTATATTAATATTTTTACTTTCTCAACCCAATGTACCTTTTTTTATATAAATAAACAAATATATACACGAGAATATTCACACACACACATATATATATATATATATATATATATATATATATATATATATATATATATATATATATATATATAATATATGTCGTACCTAGTAGCCAGAACGCACTTCTCAACCTACTATGCAAGGCCCAATTTGCCTAATAAGCCAAGTTTTCATGAATTAATTGTTTTTCGACTACCTAACCTACCTAACCTAACCTAACCTGACTTTTTCGGCTACCTAACCTAACCTAACCTATAAAGATAGGTTAGGTTAGGTTAGGTAGGGTTGGTTAGGTTCGGTCATATATCTACGTTAATTTTACTCCAATAAAAAAAAATTGACCTGATACATAAGGAAATGGGTAGCTTTATCATTTCATAAGAAAAAAATAGAGAAAATATATTATTTCAGGAAAACTTGGCTTATTAGGCAAATTTGCCCTTGCATAGTAGGCCAAAAGTGAGTTCTGGCTACTAGGTACGACATATATATATATATATATATAATATATATATATATTATATATATAATATATATATATATATATATAAGATGTCTACATATAAAAATTCACACATTCTGGACTGACTACCTAAAAAGGTAATTTTGCTTTATCATCTGAATGCACCAAAATGTGCCTTTTCATATTTCCAAACTGAAGTCGAACACCCGAAAATGAATATAACCATGAAAACTGAATCACATCCTACTATTTGGAGAATTGTTAGTTTTTCCCTACTGATAGGTCCAATTTGTGTGATATAAGTATTCATCCAGAAGGTTGGTAAATATCGGTGAAACAGCTTACCCACCGAAGGATAAAAGTCAAACATCTGTTAACTTTTCTTTTAAAGTACTGTACTGTATAGCTGGAAAATATCAAGGCAAACCTTCGACAATCTGCCGATTTCCTTTCCTCTTCAAGGCTACTATTGTTAGTGTCTGTCACGGTAAACCTATGCAAAATCGGAAAAGTTTTTTCAACGGGACCCTGTACTTGAGTTGATGTTGGGAGACGCTTTGCTTCGTGGTTGATGGATTAATATTTGACTGTTGGTCAGGACTTGAGTATTGTTAATTACAGTTACACTCTATGGGAGCACTAGACGGTCAATGGTCGTCGTTCTTCTTTATGATCGGTTTAGTTTATTGTTTAGCCACGGGAGACATCTCCCGTCAGGCAGGGTGCGATCGCACCTTCACAGTTCTCCAGTATCATCTATTGATACTGGTAATGGCTCAAAGAGGGCCTCCACTTACGGGCTATTCATGGCCATGCCACTTTTTGTGTGGCTTAATCTTCATCAATCATCAATCAATCAATCTATTGTTTAGTGGCCAGTATTATTCAGTTTATTGGTCAGTGCGTTGGCATCAGTTCTCATTGACGAACAAGCAAAAATTAGAAGGATTTAAATCGCAATTTAAATAGTTATCTCATCCCTTCTATCCTTTGAATGTCAGTGACTGTGCTTCTGCTATGCTTAATTGCCTCAAAAGCGGCCAATTTTCACGATACCTTAAATTATAAAAGCAAAATTTGTGCTGGGTATAAGAATATACGCAAATTGACTGAGTATTCGCAAAAATTAAGAAAAGAAAACAGCACACCCGTTACATTAAAGAAAATGAATTCATCGTTTCCGGGAGAATATTCTAGGGAGGCCAGCCGGTAACTGTAACAGCCCCATAAATGCAATTATGTACTAAATACGTAAGTATGGAAATGTACTTATTACATTTAGTATTAAAACGTACTGTCTATTTGGAGGATGGGTTGATCAAAGACTGAAGGACCCTTCGCAGTGATAGGAAAAACCAGAAGGACCGCCAGGAAAACCACACACCGCCCACGAGACGAAACACGGAGGTGGGAACCAATAACGAACCTACCAGTGCTGATACAAATGACGAGAAACTAGCACCACGAGTGAAAGCGCAAAACGCAAATCAAATAAGTGACCNATATTGTTTTGCAAAACATTCACTTTAGGGGTTAGCTTTGAGGAAGGTTCTTGGTGCATTTAAGGAACATGGAAGTTGAAGCAAAATATTAACAATAATCTTAAAAAATGATGACTTTAGATAATGTGCAGGAGTCCTATCCAAATTCTGATAAATCTAATATTTACCCAAAGGAAGTTTCATGTGCGAAAGACTTCAACATGCCAGATGTCAGCTTCCTGTTCTCTTGTTATTCTGCTGTATATTTATTAGTGATGATCCCTTTCCCAATTTATATGTACATTATTGTTTCTGTACCAAGGAAGCTATTTATGTATGTTAATTGGGCTGTTTGTCTCTGAAGACCTATTTTTGTTACAACACTTATGCGGTATTGTGTTTCATGTGCATATTTTGTTGCTATCAATTTAACATGCAATCTTTTTCATGATTTTATTCAACTTGATTATATTTCATTATATGCTCGAAGTTTTCCGTTTACAGTCTTTGATTCTTGTGACATCACACTGGCCTAGTTTGTATCAGAAACCATGGCAGATGCATCATTTCAGTATGAACTTGTAGTAATTTTTTTTTTTTTAGATACTTCTCTAGTAGCAGTGTATATGTGTACAGATTCAAACAAAATACATATAAATTAGATACAATGCTATATAGAAAACTTTTAATATCCATGATTATAGGTTGAAAATTGTCATTAATAATCACTTTCGCTCACCCCGCTCGCCACCTTTCAACTGTGCGTGGTGGGTCCCCGCGTGTCGCGGGAGCGCACGTTAATTCCGTAAAGTGTATACTCTCTTCAACTTTGTCACCTCAATTCTCATTCTACGAGATTAAATTTGGTATCATTGTGTTCGCAATAGAAGTCTCTACAGCACTAAATGCATATAAACTCCAAAAGCCCGGCTAATTACCCGCAGAAAACAGAAAGTGCGAACGAGTTACCCAGGAGCGCACGAAAGCGATAAAATGTTTTCACTATTTTCACTCTGGTCACCTCAATTTTTGTCCTAGGTCTTTCATTTTAGTATCAATGGGTTCGCAATAAAATTCTCTAGAGGAACAATAGCATATAAAATAAAAAACCTGGTCACGCTCCAACCGCCGACAAGTTGAAGACGGGCCACGTTAGCCTCGAGTGAGCGCCCAGACGCCTTCCAGCTAAACTCCCAATTCCTGCCCACAAATGTTTGTACTATTGTGTGTTGAACATGACATTGGCGTGTAGGGAAGACATAGGCGCGCATTTTAAAACCAGTCCCCAAAAAATCGGATAAAAACCTGATTTTTGGCGATTATTTAAAGTGGATGATGCAATGCTGCGTCATGCCCGGAAGCACCGCCAGTAAACGGATGACGCAATGCTGCGTCATGCCCGAGCGAAAGTGTTAATGAAAAGTTTATTAAAGTTATTTTATTGGGTTCTTGTAATGAATACTTCACCTTGCAACTTTAATTGTATTTAAATAGTATAATTTTATATTTTCCTTCATTTCATGTGTTCTAACAATTGCATATGAGTATAAAGCCTGTACATATTTCAACAGAAGGGTAAATGGAAAACCTTATGGCAAAATAAGTGTTTGAGAGGAGGAAGAACAACAGGAGCCAACAATTTGGAAATATTTAGTTTTAGTATTTTGAAATTCATCAGAAGAAAGCTAAAAATATTAACAGTGTTGAATTTATCGCTATTACTTCACTTTCTCATGATTGTTTTTTATGAAGCCATTGACATGTTGGCAAATAATGGTGCAAAATACAGATCTTTTTCACTTTAAATATTCACAAATTTGGGGAACGAAAAAGTAGGTAAGTAAAGATGCAGTCATGTTCATTGGTGTGCACATTGTAATCTTGTTCTGGCAGACTAGCTATCCCCATCCAGTCCAACAAGAACCTGGGTTTTCCGAGTATGTTTGCTATTTGTCGAGTTTCTGCATTTTCCCACCCCTAATAATAAGATGTATAGACTACCATACACTGTATATACAAAACTCTTTTTAAATGTACTGGAAGGTTAGATGAAACAAATGTGCAACAGTATGCGATTCAAAGTACAAAATTTCTACTAAGATGTTTAATGAATTGCTTATAAGCAGCTTAATATAACTCGACTCATACTTTTATTTCTTGAGCACTTAACCTTGTTCATTTGCTACCCCGTTATGTTATTTTTACTTATTTTTTATGTCAGAAACTAGTATTGCCGATATCAATTGTTTTTGCCAAATGCCTCGCTCCAAGCTTGCTCACTCTTTTTCAGTCGGTTTATATATCCTTATATGTTAAGGCAACTGTTTTCTTTGCCTGTTTTAACCTGCTATGCATGAAGACAGATTCTTTCCTTTTACTGCAATATGCCTAAGCAAGGTTACAGTACATGGTATATATTTTATGGCAGAAATGAAGGCTAATTCTTTTTGACTTTCTTAACCCTATGGTGGTACCCTTGAGTGCCTAAACTTTGTGCACATCCAAGTATTAAAAAAAAAAATATTTATATAAATTAACATAGATTTATATTAATGCAGAGAATAAAGATAATGGAATATTAGTGTTTTCTGATATATACAGACAGTAATTTTTAATTTAGTTCAGTACAAGTCCCTGGTAGTTCTCCTCTCATATATGTATATCAACATTATGTATGTGTATGTGTGTGTGTACAGTGTCCACTCAATTTAACGGCCTATATGGGACTGTACCCAGGTCGTTGTTTCCGGGGCTCCAGTATTTCCAAAGTTGTTGAAGTGTCAGTAATATTTCAAGTAACATTCAGGTAAGATATATTTTATATAACTAAAATGAAATAAAGTTCATTGTGTAATTGCGTTCAAAGTTAGTTTCTGTGTTAGTGCCCATTCTGTCACAAGTCACAATTAATAATTCCTTCATATGACAAGTTAGTTCACACAAGTGGACAAGTGGACCTCACAACAAGTGAACCGTATTAACCAAAAACCTCCCTCACCCCCTACTCTTCCCTCATCCCACCAACCTCTTCCCTCACCACCACCCTCCTCCCTCAATGCCTCCCTTCCTCAATGCCTCCCTTCATCACTGCCTTCCATCCCTTCCTCATAACATGAGAACAGCAAACTATGGAGAAAAGAGCTATTAACGGGGTCGAGGCTAGGCGTAGAGGCAGACACATCTGTCAGCACCAGCTCACAGATGCCAACTGTGCATAATTCATAAATAAAACTCTATTTTCTGCTCAGGGGAAAAAGACCAACAGTTTGGGGGCTTATTTATTACATAGTAGGAGACGGTAAATTAAATTCTGCAGAACGTGTAAATATATATAAGTAGGAACAAATGTAACATATCCATGTCTACCGAGTACTAATATTTAACTTAAAATGTACACCCGTATTAAGTGAGTAAGCTTAGCCTAGTGACATGGTAAACACGTTCTGCAGAAACCTAATGTCAATGTAATGTAATTATATAAAACTAGTTATAACAGGACACAAATGTTAAATAAAGTGAATAGGCCACACTTAACGGAGGCCGACCAAGAGGCCGGAAAGACATTATGGTAAATCCTAGCTGAATTAACAGGAATTAAACAGGCGGGCAGAAAATACCTAGTGCTGGGGAAAACTGATGACAATGGGTGAGAATTTTTTCCCAGGGCGTGAGGCCGTGCCGCCAAGGAATAAGAAGGGTTTCCTGACTAAAGGTAGGGCTTGCTAGCACCTAGACTGGGCAAAGTATTACCTGCGGACAGCGGGACACTTGGGGACCGCGGCGCTGCACCCCCACTGCAGGCCAGCTGGCCGGATCCCCCCCCCCCCCCCCGAAGGGCGAGGCCCGCTGGCCGTGAGGCGGCCTCAAAGTGGCAGAGCAACAACCCTGTCTGTCAGAGGTTGCAACAACCTGTCTGACGTAGGATGTACAAGGTCGACCCCGTGTCGGTCGTTGTCGCTGTGGCGAGCCCCACGGATGTGGAGGGGAGGTGGCAGCTTAGAAGCGTGTAGGTCCTCCCAGGACACCTCTCACGGTGGGGACGAGATCAGTTGTCCGCCTTTCGGGCCCCACCACGTGGTCCTCGATCATTCATGGTTTTCCTCGTGCGCGTTCTATCGTGGATCTGGAAGTATTAAGGCAGTGCGGGTGGGCAGAAGCTGGCATGCATTGGTAACGTGTAAGGCAAAGGCACGGTTGTTGTGGACCCACACCATAAGCGTACTGGTGGCAGCTTAGGCTGCAAGAGTGGGGTTAACTGGATGCGGCACCTGTTGCGAAAGGCAGGAATGGTAGACTTATTTATTTATTTATTTATTTATTTATTTATTTATGCATATACAAGAAGGTACATTGGGAATGTGTGGATACATAAAATGGTAATTACAGTCTTGTAAAGCCACTAGTACGCGCAGCGTTTCGGGAAGGTCCTTAATCTAAGAAAATTTTAAGTAGGTAAATACTTGCAAAATTTATAAAAAAAAAATGATAACAGATATATGGCAAGAAGAAAAAATTAGAGAAAATTGTAGGTACAGTGTATTAAAGCACATAGGCAGCTAAGATTGATTGCAATGACAGCTTGAATGGTAGTTGACAAAATTGGTAGGCACAATACAGCATATGGCTAGCACATAAAAGAAAACAGTAATGAACACAATGATAAGATTGGTAGTGTTAAATACATAAAAATTAGGAGATTGGGTAACACTAGGTACAGAGCAAATTTAAAGCTCGGTGTAGGAAACTAAGAAGATGAAATTAGGTACTTTTTAGTTTTGCTTTTAAATAAGGCAAAACTTTTACAGTTTTTCAATTCACTAGGGAGTGAGTTCCATAGACTAGGTCCCTTAATTTGCATAGAGTGTTTACACAGATTAAGTTTGACCCTGGGATATCAAAGAGATATTTATTTTTGGTGTGGTGATAATGGGTCCTATTACATCCATCCAGGGAGAGTTTCAGAGCATGGTTTGCATTTAAAAACAGGGTTTTGTAAATGTAGTTGACACAAGAGAATGTGTGGAGGGAGTTAATATTTAGCAAGTTTAGAGATTTAAACAAGGGTCTCCGTGGTGTAGTGGTAACACTCGCCTGGCGTTCCGCGAGCGCTATGTCATGGGTTCGTATCCTGGCCGGGGAGGATTTTACTAGGCGCAATTCCTTAACTGTAGCCTCTGTTTAACGCAACAGTAAAATGTGTACTTGGATGAAAAAAACGATTCTTCGCGGCTGGGGATCGTATTCCAGGGACCTGCCCGAAACGCTACGCGTACTAGTGGCTGTACAAGAATGTAACAACTCTTGTATATATCTCAAAAAAAAAAAAA
>WNGS01168237.1:0-17313 GCA_020271785.1 Procambarus virginalis | reverse complement strand
CATATATATATATAATATATATATATATATATATATATATACTATATATATATATAATATATACATATATATATATATACTATATATATATATACTAATATATATATATATATATATATATATATATATATATATATATATAATATATATATATATATATATATATATATATATATATATATATATATATATATATATATATATATAAAAGTTTGTGAGGGATACCACTCTGGTGCCAATGTGGGGACCCATAGCCTCGGAGAAGAAAATAAAACGTATTCAGAGGAGACCTTGTGTTTCTCACTGAACACTAATATTTCTTCTCTACCACCCCCATTCTTTTGTATGTACACATATATATTTGCTTTATTTGAACTGTGTTACAAAAAAGGAGTTACATATAGGTTACAAAGATGGTTATCATAGGTTGTCGAGTTCCTCCAGCTCCTCAGATGGCGGGCAGGAACCCTGGATGCAGTGCGCATTTCCCCTCTGTATCGCCACGCTGAGGCGCTGGAAAAGAAGCTGGCAGCTCTAGGGTCCCTTGTTGTTTCAATGAGCCTAGAACCCAGTTCCTTCAAAAAACTGGTAGCACTTTTACCCAGGCCCGAGTGTCTCAGAAGCAATGGGGACAAAATTGTAGTGGTGATCAAGTTCTCTATACTTACGGGATTTGGCTGCTTCCCTGTGGGTGGCAGCGCCACCTGGTTGTGCAACACTGAGGTCAATGTAGGTGTTCGTATATATATATTATATATATATAATATATAATATATATATATATATATAGTATATAATATATATATTAGTATATATCTATATATATATATATACATACCTGTATATAGATAGATAGATAGAGTTGTGCTTGCGGGGGTTGAGCTCTGGCTCTATGGTCCTGCCTCTCAACTGTCAATCAACAGGTGTACAGGTTCCTGAGCCTATTGGGCTCTGTCATATCTACACTTGAAACTGTGTATGGAGTCAGCCTCCACCACATCACTTCCTAATGCATTCCATTTGTCTACTACTCTGACACTGAAAAAATTCTTTCTAACGTCTCTATGGCTCATTTGGCCACTCAATTTCCACCTGTGTCCCCTAGTGCATGTGCCCCTTGTGGTAAATAGTATGTCTTTATCTACCCTATCAATTCCTCTGAGAATATTGTATGTGGTGATCATGTCACCTCTAACTCTTCTGTCTCCCAGTGATGTGAGGTTTAATTCTCGTAGTCTCTCCTCGTACCCCCTTAGTTCAGGTACTAGTCTGGTGGCAAACCTTTGAATCTTTTTCCAGTTTAGTCTTAAGCTTGACAAGATATGGACTCCATGCTGGAGCCGCATACTCCAGGATTGGTCTGATGTATGTGGTATATAATGTTCTGAAAGATTACTTACACAAGTTTCTAAAGGCCGTTCTTATGTTAGCCAACCTGTTATGTGCCGCTGATGTTATCCTCTTGATATGAGCTTCAGGGGACTGGTCTGGCGTGATATCAACCCCCAGGTCTTTCTCTCTCTGTGACTCTTGAAGTATTTCATCTCCCAAATGATACCTTGTATCTGATGTGCTCCCTACACCTATCTTCATTACATTACATTTAAACTCTAACAACCATTTGTTCGACCATTCCTTCAGCCCTGGGTCCTGACATGGAGGATCCCGGGGCTGGGGAGGAGTTGACTTGGGGGGGGGGGGGCTTGTGTCCTGTTTTACCCCGCTTGGGTGTTGGGATCTTTGGCACAGGACCTTTTTTTTGCAGGCGGAGGGATTTTCTTGTCCACCCTCCCTTTATGAGTTTGATATGAGTTCGGTTCCAAGGTTCCCTTGGGTTTCTCGGTTCCCTCTTTCCGGAGGTTTTCGGCTTCCCGCATCCCGCCGAGGGAGGTTCAGGAGGCTCTTGCATTGTACCTCCTGCGAGATCCAGATTTTGCCTCAATAATGGATCCTTCTTCATTTGTGTTTGGTTCCTCTTTTCCTAACTGGGTGCGTTATGAGGTGCCGGACTCTTCCTGGTTGGCAGACTGCCCTTTCTTCTCGTTGGGGACATTCTGTCGGAACCGCACGCTTGATTGGTGGGAACTACTATGGTAGTTCGGGTTTACCTGGGGGGGGGGGGGGCGAGTTTGAGCACCTCACTGCGTGCTTGTTCACCCCTGTTCTCCCTCGTGATATCGGCCAGGTTACAGCGTCACGTGCAGGTTCTTGCCCTTTCAGCGTCCTTAGTGGCTGAGGACTTGCGCGCCTGTGGGCATTTGGCTTGATTCTTGTGCTTCTTTTATCTGCTTGAGCTGTCATTAGATTGGCTCAAGGAGGATGTGGAGGCACCGGGTTCCGGGTCTGCTTCCGGTGCACTTGCCTTGGCAGCTCGGTTGTCAGATGCCTTGTTGAAGTTATTTGTACAGATTCTGAAAATAGCAGTGTCTCTGTTCTTTGCTTCTCGCCTTGTGTGCCGACAGGCGGTGCTCGCTCATTCTTTGGAATCTGTTTGGGCCCTGGCTCTAAGATTTTCGTCCCCTTTTTGCCTGTTGCTGTTTGCAGAGTCTGTGGTTGTGCCGTATCTGCAGGCGGCTTCGTCTAGTCGCCTTCCCATGTCGAACTTGTTGGTTTTCTGGGGATGGGGGGGAGGGGGGGCTGAGGGGAGGTCATGCCCAGAAGGGACATGCCAGGGTTCAGGGTTCCTTCGGTTGTGGTGGGCCAGTGGTGCCAGATTCAGGGCTGTCCCCCTCGTTGGCATCTGGTCGGCACAGTGCTCACTCTGCATGTCGCTCAGGTTCTTGTAAGGGTCGTTGGCTGTTTCATGGTTCGCCTCATTGACGGGGAGATGGGGGGGAGGCTCGCCCTGTTTGCCTGTGCCTGGTCCCACAATTCATGGGCGTTTTGGATCGTTTCGTCTGGCGCTTGGCACTCCTGCCGTTCCCGTGCGCTTGAGTGGAGGGAGGCTTCTACGGTGCTTCAGTTTTTCCTGGGGGCAACCGTGAGCACCTCAATGAGTGCTTGTTTGCTCCTGCCCTTTCCCCGGGATGTTGGTGTCGTTCAGCTCCATGTGCAGGTCCCCATCCTTTCGGCAGTGCAGGTGGCAGAGGACTTGCGCGCTCGGGGCCTTTTGGTTGTGGCCTTGTGCTTCTTTTCCCTCCTAGAGCTGTCTTCGGACTGGCTCACGGCGGATGTGGGGGCGCTTCGGGCTGTTCCTGGGTCTGGTGCCTTGACCTCGGCGGCTCGCTCGTCAGCTGCCTTGCTGAAGCTCTTCGCGCCGATCTTGCGAGATGTGGTTGCTCTGTTTTATGCTTCCCAGTTCATGTGTCGGCAGACGGTGCTTGCCTCCTCTATGGAATCCACTTGGGTCTTGGCTCTTAGGATGTCTTCTCCCTTTTGTCCTCTCTTGTTTGAGGCTTCTGTCGTTGCACAGTATGTTCAGGCTGCTTCGGCTTCTTGCCGTCCTATGTCGGACTTGCTGGTTCTCCGGGGGTCCTGTGGTGGACCTTCCCGGAAGGGTCGTGCCAAGGCTCGGAGTCCCTCTCGTCGTGGTAGGCCACTAGTGTCTGGTTCGGGTTTGGTTCCTCCTTCGGACCCGCCTCCGTCTGGTCAGCATGGTGTTCGCTCTGTGCGAGGTTCTGGGTCTCGTAAGGGGCTACCCCTTCTCCCTCCTGGGGAGGGGGGAGCTGCGCAGGCAGCGGCGCGATGACGGGTGACAGTCATACTAGTTTGCTCGTTTTCGTTTGGGGAGTTCTATCTACTCGTTCGGTCTTTGATTGCAATTTTCACCAGAATAGGGGTTTGTTTTGGGACACTTACCTTTCAGGGTGCCTAACCCGGTCGATGGCAAACATAGAACGCTTCCAATCACACGGGGGTTCTATAGGCCATTGCTCCCCTTGCCTCTCTAGAGGGGGCCAGGTTTTGGCTCGTGGTCCCCGGTAGGCCCATAAGAACTCCGTACACATGACTGATGCCAAAGTCTGACATTAGCATATCAGCCTGGTAAGCTCCGGAGAGCCTCCGGGACTCACCCAGAAAATGGCGTTTCATTACATTCAACGCTGGTTTTTTGTCTCTTCGTAGATTGTCTTCGATTTCTGATAGGGTTGTTTTGTCCTTTCTCTCTCTCTCTTGGCTGTTTCAGGACTGTTATCTTGTACTACTATCGCCTCGTATTGTACGGTGCTGGTGGAGCCGCTTCAGCTTGCATTCGGGGTGGATGTCACCTCTGCTCTGTTCCGCAAGCTTTCTCATGTGTTTCACCTCCAGCCTGCTCATGTGCCACCTAAGCCGTTCTGGTTATTGGACCGGGTGCTACTTTTTTTTTCTCTTCTCCTCCGTTTGTGGTGGCCCCTTCAGTTCAGGATTGTTTTTGTAAGGCTCTTTTTCTTGTTGGCATTGACCTCTGGGGGTCGGATCAGGGAGCTTCATGCTCTCCTCCGGTTCAGGGGTTTCTGCTCTTTTGGTCCTAGTGGTAGGATTTTTTTTCGTTTGTAGCCATCACCTTCTTTTCTAGCATAGAATGATACTGCTGCTTTGCAGAGGGGTCCTTGGGCTGTTGATGCTTGGTTGGTTTGGCCGGGGGTGCATCATGTATTGTCTGGTTGTGACTTTTCGCTGTTACTTGCATGTTGGGGACACACTTTGAATGGACCCGGTTCCCTTCTTCTCTGTTCCAGGGGGCAGATTTCCCAGGTCGTCTGCAGGGTTATTCGGTTGAGCCAGCCTGCGGTCTATCCCCATCCCCACGACATTCGTAAGTTCGCGGCTTTGGCTACTATTTTTGGGAACATGTCCTGCAATGACATTTGGACGCAGGGTTTTTGGCAGTCGAACAGGGTCCTAGCCACATGGTACCTTGTTAATGTTCGTGGCCTTACTCGGGCATGTGTAGCCCTGGATTGCAGGTTACAACCAGTTATCTCGACTTCGAGTTGAAGAGTGAGTGGTAACTGCCTCCCGGGTAAGTCCCTCATTTTTCTTATCTTTGGTTAGGTAGCTCTGGGGTTCTCCAGAAAATCAGTGTTGAATTTAATGAAACGCCATTTTCTGGGCGAGTCCCGGAGGCTCCTCGGCATCCCTCCCTCCCTTCCTCCGGTCAACGGCGTTCACGTTTTTGACGTTCAGCATGTGAACTGGGGTTGGATAGCCAGCACGGAGGGGGGTCTGGGACTCCCCCTTCCCCCTCCCAGGGAGGGGGATAGCTGCTCAGACAGGAATGCAATGATGATAGTGATGTCATGCTTGTTTGCTTGTTTTCAGTTTGGGGAGTTTTGCTTGCTAGTTCGGCTTTCGGTCAAAATTTTTAACCAGCTAGAGAGCCGGTTGGCCGAGCGGACAGCACACTGGACTTGTGATCCTGTGGTCCCGGGTTCGGTCCCGGGTTCCCGGGCGGCGAGAAACAATGGACAGAGTTTCTTTCACCCTATGCCCCTGTTACCTAGCAGTAAAATAGGTACCTGGGTGTTAGTCAGCTGTCACGGGCTGCTTCCTGGGGGTGGAGGCCTGGTCGAGGACCGGGCCGCGGGGACGCTAAAAAAGCCCCGAAATCATCTCAAGATAACCTCAAGATATCTATAGTTTGTTTTGGGATGCCTACCTTTCTGGGTGCCTAACCTGTTAGATGGCAGACAAAATGTTTCCAACCATATGGGGGGATTCTATAGGCCATTGCTCCTCGTGCCTCTCTGAAGAGGTCAGGTTCTGGATCGTGGTCCCCAGTAGGCTAAGAATTCTAATAAAATTGACTGATGCCATGGTCTAATATATACTTATCAGCCCGGTATAGCTCTGGGGAGCCTCCCAGACTTGCCCAGAAAATGGCATTTCATTACATTCAATGCTGTTTTTTTTTCTTTTAGGAACTTTGCAGTTGTCTGTGAAACTTCACTGACTAGATGCTTTCCTGATGAGGGTGATGTTAATAATCTCCCCCTGCTATCTGCAGCTCTTTAAGGAGGAGGCCCAAGTTCCAATTCTGGTCCCTGGTAGGCCAAACAGCACTGCATTACTGATGTAACCTAGTGGTTGGGAGCAATCTTCGTGAGATGGCTTCAGGGAGCCACCAGGGGTCTACCTGAAAGAAGCATTTCATTACATTCATTTTAAACTTTAGATATACATTTAGATCTTTTTGCTTTCAGGTCAGGATGTGCTGTTCAAGAAAAAAGAAATTTAATTACATATTGACTATGAAGATGTTGGTTCTTGTAATAAATTGCAAGAAAATTTGAAAATAAAATATTTTCTTAAAGTTATGATGGGACAATACATGAAAACAAACAATTATGCCTGTGGAAAATAAATTAGAACAAATATCAGAGCATGTGTGTTGGAGATTATAACTTTTTAAATAGCCTTATGCAGAATGGTTGACTGGGAAACTGGCAATTTAAGACTGCATGCAGGAAGAATGCATGCAGTGATAAAGGCCTCCAATTCTTTCCCGGTAAGTGAAATGTTCCAAGATGATGATGCTGAACTTAATGTAATGGATTTTGTTGAAACCGAGTATAAATCTGATAAGTGTGAAGATAAAGGAATTAGACAAAGTCTGTCTGTTACCTCAGAACATTATAGACAGAGAAAAGTAAAGTCCAACTGTGGAGTTCCACATAGTGACCCAAATATTAGATACAATACTAGAGTAGATTCTCTACCACATTTTACACACCAATTAATAAACAGAAAAAAGAAAAAGAAATCTGTACTAAATTCTTCTTTTGCTGTGGGACAAAGTAATAATTTAGATGTTTCTCTGCATTTTCCATATGCGACTTATTTGAAAACACTTTGTGATGAAGTAGGCGATGTTCAAAATCCAATGTCTGATTCCTTTCCCTCAAAAATATTTGATCAGCTAAGGCATGCAAATGTACATTATCCATATGCATCTCTTCTAGAGGAACTTCATCAGAATGCTGAAATTGAGGCCTCTAATATTCCGTCCACAGTCGAAGAATTGTATCAGCAGGACTCGCAAGAACTGGGAATTGCAGATGTTATGAGAAGTCTTCACTATCCAACTAAAGTGAATGAAAACTCCAGCAGTGCAGAAGGTTCTCAAATTGAAAGCTTTGATGCACCATTTAGTACTATGTTATTGGGTATGGTTATGCAACAAAAAATCCAGGATTATGCATGCAATCATTTTGATAGAGTGACTCCAGTCAGTAATTTCCGTGGTATAGGTGACATCCTAAAAACCTTCATGCCAAAGACACAAGATGATGACCCTCCTCCAAGTGAATTGTATTCCTCTGCTTTACTTCAGAAATTTTCTCTTAGTGCACAGGATCAAAAGGTAATGCATGGGAGCAACTCCTTCCCTGAGAGCAGTGATGAGGAACAGGAGCAAATATTGTTGTGGTCTACATCTGAGTCATCACACAGTGAAGATGACGACTTTGAATGGAAACCTACAAGTTGGAAGGCCAAGAAAGTGACTAGTGTTGTAGACATTCCAAAGAAACGTAAATCAAGGAGAAAGAAAAAGAGAGTTGTTAAAACTGATTGTTACTCAGATTTGAATGTTCCTAGCTCTTCTCAAAATGATTTTAATTGCACTGGTAAACAATATTCATGTTCAACAAGAAAAACTGAAAATTCTATACATAACCCATCATCAGCATTACCATCTAGGCTCTTGCAGCTTATTATGGGTAATCCGCACAACGCCCCAGAGAAACCTTTAATTGGAGAATCTGACAAGATATTGCTAGCTGAGGAAAGGAAAAGTATATCCTATAGATGTAATTTAAGGCGTAGTAAAAGAAAAGCAAATAGAAACAATACACAAAATAACATAGAGAAAGTGAGTCTCAGTTGGGAAAACAAACTGCAGGATAATGATGGGGGCTTGCAAAACAAACAGCAAAAGCAAGTTAAAGAGGAAGTTTTGTCAGTGAGCAACAGTGAGATGGAAGACAATGACCCTCTGTATGAATTGCCATGTAGTGCAAAATGCAGTGAACCACAGTCTCTCTTAAAAGAATATCTTCTTAAGCCAGCTGGTGAGGAGAGACTACAGACTGAGAACTGTGATATACCTAAAGTTGAAACAAATTTTCTTTTTAGTCGTTTACTACAAAATTTCAAAAATTTAGCTGAATCTAGCAGCACTGATAACAATTGCAAAAAAGGCCAAGAGAGTTGTACAGGTCCGAGTATCTTAAGAGGAATGCTTGTTGGGAATAGTAGCAGTGAACTCGGTAGACAAAACTGTGCAGAAGAAGAAATGCAAAATGATGGCAAAAGCTTCATCGAACATGTAGATGTTTCGTCCATTCGAGAATGTTCTTCCCAGAATTCTCTTTTTGATAAAAGTGGTTCAGTGTATAAAGTTAAATGTGAACAAGATATTAAAATGGAAATTGAGGAAGAAGTCCTTTGTAAACTTGAGTGTGAGGAAGATAATTTTGAATGCCAAGTTTGTCATCTTCAGTTTTCTTCTGGAATGGATCTTTCCAACCACCAAATACTGTTTCACTGTAATGAGGATCCCCAGACTTCCTCCTCCCACACATTGTTACCATGTAGTGCTGATAGTCTGCAGAATAAAATTCTACAGGAGAAATTACCAGCCTGACAATGGACTGTGATGAGAGTACATTGCTTCCCTGTGCTTCCCACAATCATTCAATTATCATCATGCCATGTTGGCACTTCCCATGTGCACTGTGCAATATGTACAAATATTTTAGGATAAGTATATAGTTTTCTTTTTTTATTCAAAAACTATAAATATGTATTTATTAGAAACTGTTAGTGTCTTGAAAATTATGAATGTAATTGAATTGTTTATTGTATGTGGTACAGCTACTTAGTATTAAGACTGAGTCCGTCCATAGGAAACAGCCCATTGTGTAAGTAAACTGTTCTTTCATTCAAAGGCTGTTATTCAGGAAGTGTGTGCAATTACTAGGTAAATATATTGTGATACGGAGTGAATTTCGATCAGGTGGGAGTTAGCTTCTTCCATTGCCCCTGTGCTGTTAAAGTAAATTGTGTGTTAGTAGTCTGCCATTTTTTGTAATGAAGCAAAATATATTGGTTTGGGTAAATTTGAGATTATATTAATTACGGTATGTTTTAAGTAAAATATAGTTTTATCAAATATGCGCTATGTATAAGGCGACTTTGGTAGTATCAACTGACAAACAGTATACTAATGAAACTATTCGTGTTTGAGAACTGTGTAAGTGTTTGAAATAATCATATTTTATTAATGACAATATAAAGAAGAGATGCTATATTTCTTGTATATTTAAGATGGAGTAAGTAATTTTAGATATTTGATTTATTGAAGCTGTTATAATACCAAAGAAATTTTATTGGTTAAAATGATTTATTGTCTAATATATTGATCTCATTGACTGTATTGCAATCATGATTCAAGACTAAATATAATGCTCATATGTGGGTTTGATATCCACTTTTTGTTGGTACGTAATGGTTAAAAATGTTCAAATTTTTCTTATATTAAAATGTAGTTCAGTGAGAATATGTATTTTAATGTTATTCAGTTTTCTTATACAGTACAGTAATTACAAATTAATTAAAGGTATATTATTTATTGTTTACATTTGTATGTGGCTGTAGATTAGTCAGGACCAAAAATGTTAACAAATTTTTTTTACTGTGGAAAGCTTATAATAACAATAATATAATTGTATCAGCATCTTCAGTGGAAATTATACCTGTGATTCATTATATTGTTTTAGCAGGAAATTATAATTATGTTGCTGTATTGATATTTAAACCGTTTTTAGTTCAATGAGCAACTTTAAAATACATTTTAGAAATGGTTCTGTAGTTATCTATAACTCCATGCAAATCACTACTTTTGTGCGTGAAATTTCATTACAAAATAGTTAATCTGCAAATGCCATAAGTCAGTTTGGCAAAGTTAGTTTGTAATAGCATCAAAGGAAGGACATATGATAGTCTTGCAGCAGATGGTAGATATTTTATGGCCAAAATTAGACATAGGGTAGTTGATTTTTTGTTAACACATTTTTCACTTGAAATAACATGTATTATTGTTGCATGTTACATTATTGAAATAACATAACATGAAGTAACACAAACTATTTTAGTCTCCATAAAGTACTTATAAAATAGTTTCTTCCAAACGGCACGTCTCGACTATAGAAATGATTCTATTTTGAGCCAGTATAAATTGTGTTCATATACTGGTACTGTACAAAATCAAAAGGTGTGGGCCAATACTGTTGGCTTTTCACCTCAAGTACTGTCACTCTACATTCTATATTTTTGTTGGCCTGTGTAACCAAATTTATTTGACATTATATTTGTATTGTTTTGATGATAAGCCTTGTCATCAACCAGGCTTATAAAGATTACCAAATTTAACATTTTAATTATAAATATCAATTAGTGTGTTCCATTTTCTTCAATATTTTGTTATCCTGTTTACCAAGTGTATTATTTATTTTGTATTTTTAGCCAAAACTGTTTATTGTTACTAGAATTTTAAATTATGTATATTTTAATTATATAATTGAAAATTGGTACCTGCATATTGTTTTGCAAAACATTCACTTTAGGGGTTAGCTTTGAGGAAGGTTCTTGGTGCATTTAAGGAACATGGAAGTTGAAGCAAAATATTAACAATAATCTTAAAAAATGATGACTTTAGATAATGTGCAGGAGTCCTATCCAAATTCTGATAAATCTAATATTTACCCAAAGGAAGTTTCATGTGCGAAAGACTTCAACATGCCAGATGTCAGCTTCCTGTTCTCTTGTTATTCTGCTGTATATTTATTAGTGATGATCCCTTTCCCAATTTATATGTACATTATTGTTTCTGTACCAAGGAAGCTATTTATGTATGTTAATTGGGCTGTTTGTCTCTGAAGACCTATTTTTGTTACAACACTTATGCGGTATTGTGTTTCATGTGCATATTTTGTTGCTATCAATTTAACATGCAATCTTTTTCATGATTTTATTCAACTTGATTATATTTCATTATATGCTCGAAGTTTTCCGTTTACAGTCTTTGATTCTTGTGACATCACACTGGCCTAGTTTGTATCAGAAACCATGGCAGATGCATCATTTCAGTATGAACTTGTAGTAATTTTTTTTTTTTAGATACTTCTCTAGTAGCAGTGTATATGTGTACAGATTCAAACAAAATACATATAAATTAGATACAATGCTATATAGAAAACTTTTAATATCCATGATTATAGGTTGAAAATTGTCATTAATAATCACTTTCGCTCACCCCGCTCGCCACCTTTCAACTGTGCGTGGTGGGTCCCCGCGTGTCGCGGGAGCGCACGTTAATTCCGTAAAGTGTATACTCTCTTCAACTTTGTCACCTCAATTCTCATTCTACGAGATTAAATTTGGTATCATTGTGTTCGCAATAGAAGTCTCTACAGCACTAAATGCATATAAACTCCAAAAGCCCGGCTAATTACCCGCAGAAAACAGAAAGTGCGAACGAGTTACCCAGGAGCGCACGAAAGCGATAAAATGTTTTCACTATTTTCACTCTGGTCACCTCAATTTTTGTCCTAGGTCTTTCATTTTAGTATCAATGGGTTCGCAATAAAATTCTCTAGAGGAACAATAGCATATAAAATAAAAAACCTGGTCACGCTCCAACCGCCGACAAGTTGAAGACGGGCCACGTTAGCCTCGAGTGAGCGCCCAGACGCCTTCCAGCTAAACTCCCAATTCCTGCCCACAAATGTTTGTACTATTGTGTGTTGAACATGACATTGGCGTGTAGGGAAGACATAGGCGCGCATTTTAAAACCAGTCCCCAAAAAATCGGATAAAAACCTGATTTTTGGCGATTATTTAAAGTGGATGATGCAATGCTGCGTCATGCCCGGAAGCACCGCCAGTAAACGGATGACGCAATGCTGCGTCATGCCCGAGCGAAAGTGTTAATGAAAAGTTTATTAAAGTTATTTTATTGGGTTCTTGTAATGAATACTTCACCTTGCAACTTTAATTGTATTTAAATAGTATAATTTTATATTTTCCTTCATTTCATGTGTTCTAACAATTGCATATGAGTATAAAGCCTGTACATATTTCAACAGAAGGGTAAATGGAAAACCTTATGGCAAAATAAGTGTTTGAGAGGAGGAAGAACAACAGGAGCCAACAATTTGGAAATATTTAGTTTTAGTATTTTGAAATTCATCAGAAGAAAGCTAAAAATATTAACAGTGTTGAATTTATCGCTATTACTTCACTTTCTCATGATTGTTTTTTATGAAGCCATTGACATGTTGGCAAATAATGGTGCAAAATACAGATCTTTTTCACTTTAAATATTCACAAATTTGGGGAACGAAAAAGTAGGTAAGTAAAGATGCAGTCATGTTCATTGGTGTGCACATTGTAATCTTGTTCTGGCAGACTAGCTATCCCCATCCAGTCCAACAAGAACCTGGGTTTTCCGAGTATGTTTGCTATTTGTCGAGTTTCTGCATTTTCCCACCCCTAATAATAAGATGTATAGACTACCATACACTGTATATACAAAACTCTTTTTAAATGTACTGGAAGGTTAGATGAAACAAATGTGCAACAGTATGCGATTCAAAGTACAAAATTTCTACTAAGATGTTTAATGAATTGCTTATAAGCAGCTTAATATAACTCGACTCATACTTTTATTTCTTGAGCACTTAACCTTGTTCATTTGCTACCCCGTTATGTTATTTTTACTTATTTTTTATGTCAGAAACTAGTATTGCCGATATCAATTGTTTTTGCCAAATGCCTCGCTCCAAGCTTGCTCACTCTTTTTCAGTCGGTTTATATATCCTTATATGTTAAGGCAACTGTTTTCTTTGCCTGTTTTAACCTGCTATGCATGAAGACAGATTCTTTCCTTTTACTGCAATATGCCTAAGCAAGGTTACAGTACATGGTATATATTTTATGGCAGAAATGAAGGCTAATTCTTTTTGACTTTCTTAACCCTATGGTGGTACCCTTGAGTGCCTAAACTTTGTGCACATCCAAGCATTAAAAAAAAAATATTTATATAAATTAACATAGATTTATATTAATGCAGAGAATAAAGATAATGGAATATTAGTGTTTTCTGATATATACAGACAGTAATTTTTAATTTAGTTCAGTACAAGTCCCTGGTAGTTCTCCTCTCATATATGTATATCAACATTATGTATGTGTATGTGTGTGTGTACAGTATCCACTCAATTTAACGGCCTATATGGGGCTGTACCCAGGTCGTTGTTTCCGGGGCTCCGTATTTCCAAAGTTGTTGAAGTGTCAGTAATATTTCAAGTAACATTCAGGTAAGATATATTTTATATAACTAAAATGAAATAAAGTTCATTGTGTAATTGCGTTCAAAGTTAGTTTCTGTGTTAGTGCCCATTCTGTCACAAGTCACAATTAATAATTCCTTCATATGACAAGTTAGTTCACACAAGTGGACAAGTGGACCACACAACAAGTGAACCGTATTAACCAAAAACCGCCCTCACCCCCTACTCTTCCCTCATCCCACCAACCTCTTCCCTCACCACCACCACCCTCCCTCCCTCAATGCCTCCCTTCATCACTGCCTTCCATCCCTTCCTCATAACATGAGAACAGCAAACTATGGAGATAAGAGCTATTAACGGGGTCGAGGCTAGGCGTAGAGGCAGACACATCTGTCAGCACCAGCTCACAGATGCCAACTGTGCATAATTCATAAATAAAACTATTTTCTGCTCAGGGGAAAAAGACCAACAGTTTGGGGGCTTATTTATTACATAGTAGGAGACGGTAAATTAAATTCTGCAGAACGTGTAAATATATATAAGTAGGAACAAATGTAACATATCCATGTCTACTGAGTACTAATATTTAACTTAAAATGTACACCCGTATTAAGTGAGTAAGCTTAGCCTAGTGACATGGTAAACACGTTCTGCAGAAACCTAATGTCAATGTAATGTAATTATATAAAACTAGTTATAACAGGACACAAATGTTAAATAAAGTGAATAGGCCACGTAACGGAGGCCGACCAAGAGGCCGGAAAGACATTATGGTAAATCCTAGCTGAATTAACAGGAATTAAACAGGCGGGCAGAAAATACCTAGTGCTGGGGAAAACTGATGACAATGGGTGAGAATTTTTTCCCAGGGCGTGAGGCCGTGCCGCCAAGGAATAAGAAGGGTTTCCTGACTAAAGGTAGGGCTTGCTAGCACCTAGACTGGGCAAAGTATTACCTGCGGACAGCGGGACACTTGGGGACCGGCGCTGCACCCCCACTGCAGGCCAGCTGGCCGGATCCCCCCCCCCCCCCCCGAAGGGCGAGGCCCGCTGGCCGTGAGGCGGCCTCAAAGTGGCAGAGCAACAACCTGTCTGACGTAGGATGTACAAGGTCGACCCCGTGTCGGTCGTTGTCGCTGTGGCGAGCCCCACGGATGTGGAGGGGAGGTGGCAGCTTAGAAGCGTGTAGGTCCTCCCAGGACACCTCTCACGGTGGGGACGAGATCAGTTGTCCGCCTTTCGGGCCCCACCACGTGGTCCTCGATCATTCATGGTTTTCCTCGTGCGCGTTCTATTGTGGATCTGGAAGTATTAAGGCAGTGCGGGTGGGCAGAAGCTGGCATGCATTGGTAACGTGTAAGGCAAAGGCACGGTTGTTGTGGACCCACACCATAAGCGTACTGGTGGCAGCTTAGGCTGCAAGAGTGGGGTTAACTGGATGCGGCACCTGTTGCGAAAGGCAGGAATGGTAGACTTATTTATTTATTTATTTATTTATTTATTTATTTATTTATGCATATACAAGAAGGTACATTGGGAATGTGTGGATACATAAAATGGTAATTACAGTCTTGTAAAGCCACTAGTACGCGCAGCGTTTCGGGAAGGTCCTTAATCTAAGAAAATTTTAAGTAGGTAAATACTTGCAAAATTTATAAAAAAAAAATGATAACAGATATATGGCAAGAAGAAAAAATTAGAGAAAATTGTAGGTACAGTGTATTAAAGCACATAGGCAGCTAAGATTGATTGCAATGACAGCTTGAATGGTAGTTGACAAAAATTGGTAGGCACAATACAGCATATGGCTAGCACATAAAAGAAAACAGTAATGAACACAATGATAAGATTGGTAGTGTTAAATACATAAAAATTAGGAGATTGGGTAACACTAGGTACAGAGCAAATTTAAAGCTCGGTGTAGGAAACTAAGAAGATGAAATTAGGTACTTTTTAGTTTTGCTTTTAAATAAGGCAAAACTTTTACAGTTTTTCAATTCACTAGGGAGTGAGTTCCATAGACTAGGTCCCTTAATTTGCATAGAGTGTTTACACAGATTAAGTTTGACCCTGGGGATATCAAAGAGATATTTATTTCTGGTGTGGTGATAATGGGTCCTATTACATCCATCCAGGGAGAGTTTCAGAGCATGGTTTGCATTTAAAAACAGGGTTTTGTAAATGTAGTTGACACAAGAGAATGTGTGGAGGGAGTTAATATTTAGCAAGTTTAGAGATTTAAACAAGGGAGCTGAATGTTGTCTAAAAGCAGAGTTAGTTATTATTCTGATAGCAGATTTTTGCTGCGTGATGATGGGCTTAAGGTGGTTTGCAGTGGTAGACTCCCATGCACAGATACCATAATTAAGATAGGGGTAGATTAGTGCATAATATAATGAGAGGAGAGCGGAGTTAGGAACATAATATCTGATTTTGGAGAGTATACCAACTGTCTTATAGACTTTCTTCGTTATGTGTTGAATGTGGGTGCTGAAGTTGAGTCTCTTGTCTAGGAATAGGCCAAGAAACTTGCCATCATTTTTATTACTGATGTTAATGTTGTCTATCTGTAGCTGAATTGCATTTGATGATTTGCTTCCAAATAAGATCAAGTAAGTCTTTTCGATGTTTAATGTTAGTTTGTTCGTTGACATCCAGAAGTGGACTTTTTTAATTCATTATTCACAACATTATTTAGTGTATGTGGGTTGAGATCTGAATAGATAAGGGTATAGTATCGTCAGCAAACAATATAGGTTTGAGAATATTAGAGATATTAGGCAGATCATTTATATATATAAGAAATAGAAGAGGTCCTAAGATACTGCCCTGTGGCACTCCAATGGTAATTGGTAGAGTGGAAGAAGTTGTTTCATTGATGGTTACCCGCCAAACACACACCGAAACTACGACGTTGGTACAACGTTCGAACAACTTTTAACACCTAACCAGTTATAACAACCAATATAGCAAGTTGTAACAACGTTCTAATACGTCATAAATACGTTAAGCCAAGTTAGTTTAGTTCATTTATTATGCACCCCATACCCATCTTGTGGGCGGTAGTGGAAAGGGTTACAGAGGCACATAATGGGCTCAGGGACTGAACCCCACAATTAATTTAGCTAAGCAAGTTACAATCTTGATGAGCTAGTTACAAAATTCAATATAAGTCGTCACATCAACAATGGGTTCGAGATCGACCTCAAGTACAGGTTCTAAATTAAGCAACTGACATATGTGGAGAGCTAGTGTCAAAATTTATATGTTTGTCCTGCACACCGCCTCCCATCCAGTGGACAGCGGTGGATAGGTTACAATCACTCAGTTACTACTACAGTTAGCAAACTGGGGATATTTGGCTAAATTTCTGGTAGCAGATCATTTTGAATGAAATATTTACACATCGCTGGAACATTGGTTATAGAATTGTCTCTAAATTCACGTATCTTTTCGCACTCCATCAATAGTGACGGAGGGTGTGCGAATAATTTTGTTGACACAGTTTACATTTTGTCAGGTCTACATCGGCAGATAATGAGAATTCCCAGAGATACTTGTAACCGAGTCTAAGCCGAGCAGCAGTAACATCTAGAAGTCTGATTTTATTGGATGATCCATAGATGTGTGGCTCCTCTTGCATGATAGTATGATGATAGATGGAATTACTGGTGTCAATTTCACTTTGCCTCAGATCTACAAGATCTTGTTGAAGTTCTCGGTGTACTGCTGCTCTCAGATTGCTCATTGACAATCCAAGGTTACACTCAACGGCTCCTTTAAAGGCAGATTCTTTGGCTAACTTATCAGCTCTATCATGCATTCGGAGGCCAACATGAGATGGAGACCACATGAAATGGACTCTGTTACCATCCTTAATAATTTTGTTGTATTGTGTCTAGCTTCGGACACGAGCATGTTACAGTTATGTCTTAAAGAGTTGAGAGCATTTAAGGATGATAAGGAGTCACTTACAATTAATGTATCAAGTTTGGAGACTTGTACACATTTCAGTGCAAGGATCAAGGCAAATAGTT
>WNGS01168235.1:97221-109360 GCA_020271785.1 Procambarus virginalis | reverse complement strand
GGATAAGGTCTTCAGGAGTGATAAGGTCTTCAGGAGAAGTTGGGATGATAAGGTCTTTCAGGAGGGACGTAGCTGCTTCTGAAGAAACTACAACACAATCAGGAGACCCATTTCTCACCCACAAGGTTGTAGACCCGTGGAACCTCCTACCCGCCGAACCTCTAAATGCCCAGGACATTGTGGAAGTTCCAAAAAATTCAGTTTGAAAACAATACCAAAAATCCTTAGGAAAAATGGGAAGTCGTTTGACAAGCGCTAGATTCCTGTCCCGTCGAGGCCAGTAGATAAAGTGTAGCCCTCAGGTAAATTCAGGTAAAGAGTACCCGCAGTGGCGGGCCAACCACTGCTGCTCTGCAGGCACTTGGGCCACTTTCGCGATGTTAAATCGTCAGTAATGCTCATTATAGATGTTAATTCCAGGTCATGTTAGTATGATTGTGAGTGTCCACCCGTGTCCGTGGCGCCCGTGTCCGTGGCGCCCGTGTCCGTCCGTGTCGCCCGTGTCCGTCCGTGTCCGTGGCGCCCGTGTCCGTCCGTGTCCGTGTAAACGCACAGGAGCTACACTCCCCATTATCACTGTCAATCCAGTGTGCCATTATTGGCTGCGTCGGAGCGCTCTCGTCCTATCTCACTAATAACCACTCGGGCTGTGAGGCCTCCTGCTGCCTCTCTGGGGCACCAGTCACCTCCACCTGCCTCTCTGGGGCACCAGTCACCTCCACCTGCCTCTCTGGGGCACCAGTCACCTCCACCTGCTCTCTGGGGCACCAGTCACCTCCACCTGCCTCTCTGGGGCACCAGTCGCCTCCACCTGCTTCTCTGGGGCACCAGTCACCTCCACCTGCCTCTCTGGGGGCACCAGTCACCTCCACCTGCCTCTCTGGGGGCACCAGTCACCTCCACCTGCCTCTCTGGGGCACCAGTCGCCTCCACCTGTCTCTCTGGGGGCACCAGTCACCTCCACCTGCCTCTCTGGGGCACCAGTCACCTCCACCTGCCTCTCTGGGGGCACCAGTCACCTAAACATGCCTCTCTGGGGCACCAGTCATCTCCACCTGCCTCTCTGGGGCACCAGTCACCTCCACCTGCCTCTCTGGGGCACCAGTCACCTCCACCTGCCTCTCTGGGGCACCAGTCGCCTCCACCTGCCTCTCTGGGGCACCAGTCACCTCCAACTGCCTCTCTGGGGGCACCAGTCACCTCACCTGCCTCTCTGGGGCACCAGTCACTCCACCTGCCTCTCTGGGGTACCAGTCGCCTCCACCTGCCTCTCTGGGGCACCAGTCACCTCCACCTGCCTCTCTGGGGGCACCAGTCACCTCCACCTGCCTCTCTTTGGCACCAGTCACCTCCACCTGCCTCTCTGGGGCACCAGTCGCCTCCACCTGCCTCTCTGGGGCACCAGTCACCTCCACCTGCCTCTCTGGGGGCACCAGTCACCTCCACCTGCCTCTCTGGGGGCACCAGTCACCTCCACCTGCCTCTCTGGGGCACCAGTCGCCTCCACCTGTCTCTCTGGGGGCACCAGTCACCTCCACCTGCCTCTCTGGGGCACCAGTCACCTCCACCTGCCTCTCTGGGGGCACCAGTCACCTCCACCTGCCTCTCTGGGGGCACCAGTCACCTCCACCTGCCTCTCTGGGGCACCAGTCGCCTCCACCTGCCTCTCTGGGGCACCAGTCACCTCCACCTGCCTCTCTGGGGCACCAGTCACCTCCACGTACCTCTCTACGGTCGCGTCTCTCCACTTTTAACTGTCTCGTCAACAGTTTATTTGTCTCCCTTTATTTTCAATCAGGTCAGCACTGGTGGGACAGGAGACAGGAAGGTAGGGGAGGCCACAGGTCAGCAGTGGTGGGACAGGAGACAGGAAGGTAGGGGAGGCCACAGGTCAGCAGTAGTGGGACAGGAGACAGGAAGGTAGGGGGAGGCCACAGGTCAGCACTGGTGGGACAGGAGACAGGAAGGTAGGGGAGGCCACAGGTCAGCAGTGGTGGGACAGGAGACAGGAAGGTAGGGGAGGCCACAGGTCAGCAGTGGTGGGACAGGAGACAGGAAGGTAGGGGAGGCCACAGGTCAGCAGTGGTGGGACAGGAGACAGGAAGGTAGGGGAGGCCACAGGTCAGCAGTGGTGGGACAGGAGACAGGAAGGTAGGGGAGGCCACAGGTCAGCAGTAGTGGGACAGGAGACAGGAAGGTAGGGGTAGGCCACAGGTCAGCAGTAGTGGGACAGGAGACAGGAAGGTAGGGGTAGGCCACAGGTCAGCACTGGTGGACAGGAGACAGGAAGGTAGGGGAGGCCACAGGTCAGCAGTAGTGGGACAGGAGACAGGAAGGTATGGGAGGCCACAGGTCAGCACTGGTGGGACAGGAGACAGGAAGGTAGGGGAGGCCACAGGTCAGCAGTGGTGGGACAGGAGACAGGAAGGTATGGGAGGCCACAGGTCAGCAGTAGTGGGACAGGAGACAGGAAGGTATGGGAGGCCACAGGTCAGCACTGGTGGGACAGGAGACAGGAAGGTAGGGGAGGCCACAGATCAGCACTGGTGGGACAGGAGACAGGAAGGTAGGTGAGGCCACAGGTCAGCAGCGGTGGGACAGGAGACAGGAAGGTAGGGGGAGGCCACAGGTCAGCAGTGGTGGGACAGGAGACAGGAAGGTAGGGGTAGGCCACAGGTCAGCAGTGGTGGGACAGGAGACAGGAAGGTAGGGGTAGGCCACAGGTCAGCAGTAGTGGGACAGGAGACAGGAAGGTAGGGGTAGGCCACAGGTCAGCAGTGGTGGGACAGGAGACAGGAAGGTAGGGGAGGCCACAGGTCAGCAGTAGTGGGACAGGAGACAGGAAGGTAGGGGAGGCCACAGGTCAGCACTGGTGGGACAGGAGACAGGAAGGTAGGGGAGGCCACAGGTCAGCAGTGGTGGGACAGGAGACAGGAAGGTAGGGGAGGCCACAGGTCAGCAGTAGTGGGACAGGAGACAGGAAGGTAGGGGGAGGCCACAGGTCAGCACTGGTGGGACAGGAGACAGGAAGGTAGGGGAGGCCACAGGTCAGCAGTAGTGGGACAGGAGACAGGAAGGTAGGGGAGGCCACAGGTCAGCAGTGGTGGGACAGGAGACAGGAAGGTAGGGGAGGCCACAGGTCAGCAGTGGTAGGACAGGAGACAGGAAGGTAGGGGAGGCCACAGGTCAGCACTGGTGGGACAGGAGACAGGAAGGTACCACGTGTATGCTGCGCTCCACAGCCACTCCGCAATCGATAAAATGGAACCCGCCCCGGCTGGCCTCCTCCTGCTGCTGCTGCTGCTGCTGCTGTTCCTGCTCCTCCTGCGGCTGTCTGTCTGCCTCGCTGCCTGCCTCCTGCCTCGCCCACCTCGTTAAAACGATTTATTCTTCTTGTGGACGCGAGGCGCCCGCTCGCTCTGGCACCACCGGCCTCCTAATCGGTCACTCGGCATTACTAAAGAGTCAAATGTTAATGAAGAGTGTGAAATTTCCACTAATTTGGGAGGCAGGAGATATTTGGCCATGAGGGAGAGCTTGGCTGATGATTTGTTGAGTGGCGTTGAGTTGTCTCCAGTGGGAGGTGATGATCCACACACACACACACGCACGCACACACACACATCGTGGAGTCCCCATCTGAAGAAGCATATAAGGAAACTGGAAAAGGTTAAGAAGTTTCAACAAGACTCGTCCCAGAGTTGCGAAGGATGGGGTATGAGGAACGCCTGAGGGAACTGTGCCTTACTACACTAGAAAGAAGAAGGGAGAGGGGGGGATATGATAGGAACATATAAAATACTCAGGGGGATTGACAGAGTGGACATAGACGAAATGTTCACACGGAATAGTAACAGAACGAGGGGACATGGGTGGAAGTTAGAAACTCAGATGAGTCACAAAGATGTTAGGAAGTTTTCTTTTAGCGTGAGAGTAGTGGGAAAATGGAATGCACTTAAGGAACAGGTTGTGGAAACAACTCTATTCATAATTTTAAAACTAGATATGATAAGGAAATAGGACACGAGTCATTGCTGTAAACAACCGATGGCTAGAAAGGCGGGATCCACGAGTCAATGCTCGATCCTGCAGCCACAAATAGGAGAGTAGAAATAGGTGAGTATACACACACCACAGTGTACTGACATCTGAACATGTAGTGTAAGCAGCAACACCCTACACAAGACAGGGGACCAATTGGCAGAGTGTCGGCATGCTGAAGATGCTATGATGAGGTAAGAAAGTTCCTCAGAGAATTACCATTGGGAAACAGAACTTAGAGAAACGTCCGTAAAGAACACGGATTACATCTCCCAAAAATGACAGGGGGCAGAAGACAAATTTATCCCGGCATAATAATAAATAAAAAGCAAAAGCGCCATCTTTGAGTTAATCGTTCATGTGAGGAAGTCAAGGAAATTAAATATGAAGGCATGGAAGGGGGTGAGAATTTGGGATGGGACGGGGGAAAGGAATGGTGCCCAACCACTTGTGGACGGTCGGGGATTGAACGCCGACCTGCATGAAGCGAGACCGTCGCTCTACCGTCCAGCCCAAGTGATAGTGCGTGAAGGCACGCAGGAACTATAGAACTATCAGAACATTAGAAAGGTTGAGTGAGACACCAGAGTGGCAGACATAAATACCTCAGTATGAGAAGAGAAGCAGAGAGTGAGTCTGAACATGATATAGCAAATAAAGCCAAGGCCAAAACAAAACTGCAACCCATCTATATCAGGATAAAAACTGATACACTATATCAGGATATAGCAAACTGCTATATCCTGTGAAGAACCCTTCACTGGAACATGTAATGTTCCAGTGAAGGGAACAGGTAATGAATGTGAGAATTGAGGACAGCTACACAGAGAATGACAACGAAGTGGGGGAATCTCAGCAAGAGATTCCGGGAGGTCTTCACAATAGAGCAAGGAGAAGTCCCTCCACTAAGAGAGGTGACTGTAAACCCAGGCAGCATTGGATAAAATTGTCAAATGACCTGAGATGAGGTTAAAAGACATATTCTCGATCTAGAAGAGACAGAGCCTGTTGTACCTGCCAGAATCTCACCTTGATTATAAACTCTACAAAAAGGGTACAGAAGACCTTTTCATGCCACACTTTGCGGTGTATAATAAGTCACTGGAAATACGAGACCTACCAGAAAGTTGGAAGATAACTGACATAGTACAATATACAAAATAAAGGCAAGAGGCACTGAACTACAGGCCAGTGTCCCTGAATTTTATACAAGGTGATGGAGAAGATCGTGAGGAAAAGGCTCGTAGAGCATCTGGAGAGACACCATACACGTGGTGGTGGTGACAGACACCATACACGTGGTGGAGACAGCCACCATACACATGGTGGTGACAGACACCATACACGTGGTGGTGGAGACAGACACCATACACGTGGTGGTGGTGACAGTCACCATACACATGGTGGAGACAGCCACCATACACGTGGTGGTGGAGACAGACACCATACACGTGGTGGAGACAGCCACCATACACATGGTGGTGACAGACACCATACACGTGGTGGTGGAGACAGACACCATACACGTGGTGGTGGTGACAGTCACCATACACATGGTGGAGACAGACAGCCACCATACACGTGGTGGTGGAGACAGACACCATACACGTGGTGGTGACAGACACCATACACGTGGTGCTGGAGACAGACACCATACACGTGGTGGTGGTGACAGACACCATACACGTGGTGGTGGAGACAGACACCATACACGTGGTGGTGGTGACAGTCACCATACACGTGGTGGAGACAGCCACCATACACGTGGTGGTGGTGACAGACACCATACACGTGGTGGTGGTGACAGACACCATACACGTGGTGGTGGAGACAGTCACCATACACGTGGTGATGGAGACAGACACCATACACGTGGTGGTGGAGACAGTCACCATACACGTGGTGGTGGAGACAGTCACCATACACGTGGTGGTGGAGACAGTCACCATACACGTGGTGGTGGAGACAGTCACCATGCACGTGGTGGTGGAGACAGTCACCATACACGTGGTGGTGGAGACAGTCACCATACACGTAGTGGTGGAGACAGTCACCATACACGTGGTGGTGGAGACAGTCACCATACACGTGGTGATGGTGACAGTCACCATACACGTGGTGGTGGAGACAGTCACCATACACGTGGTGGTAGAGACAGTCACCATACACGTGGTGGTGGAGACAGTCACCATACACGTGGTGATGGTGACAGTCACCATACACGTGGTGGTGGTGACAGACACCATACACGTGGTGGTGGAGACAGTCACCATACACGTGGTGGTGGAGACAGACACCATACACGTGGTGGTGGTGACAGTCACCATACACGTGGTGGAGACAGTCACCATACACGTGGTGGTGGAGACAGCCACCATACACGTGGTGGTGGAGACAGTCACCATACACGTGGTGGAGGAGACAGTCACCATACACGTGGTGGTGGAGACAGTCACCATACACGTGATGGTGGAGACAGTCACCATACACGTGGTGGTGGTGACAGCCACCATACACGTGGTGGTTGAGACAGTCACCATACACGTGGTGGTGGAGACAGCCACCATACACGTGGTGGTGGAGACAGTCACCATACACGTGGTGGTGGAGACAGACACCATACACGTGGTGGTGGAGACAGTCACCATACACGTGGTGGCGGAGACAGTCACCATACACGTGGTGGTGGTGACAGTCACCATACACGTGGTGGTGGAGACAGACACCATACACGTGGTGGTGGAGACAGTCACCATACACGTGGTGGTGGAGACAGACACCATACACGTGGTGGTGGTGACAGTCACCATTCACGTGGTGGAGACAGTCACCATACACGTGGTGGTGGAGACAGCCACCATACACGTGGTGGTGGAGACAGCCACCATACACGTGATGGTGGAGACAGTCACCATACACGTGGTGGAGACAGCCACCATACACGTGGTGGTGGAGACAGTCACCATACACGTGGTGGTGGAGACAGTCACCATACACGTGGTGGTGGAGACAGTCACCATACACGTGGTGGTGGAGACAGACACCATACACGTGGTGGTGGAGACAGCCACCATACACGTGGTGGTGGAGACAGTCACCATACACGTGGTGGTGGAGACAGTCACCATACACGTGGTGGTGGAGACAGACACCATTCACGTGGTGGTGGAGACAGTCACCATACACGTGGTGGTGGAGACAGTCACCATACACGTGGTGGTGGAGACAGTCACCATACACGTGGTGGTGGAGACAGACACCATACACGTGGTGGTGGTGACAGACACCATACACGTGGTGGTGGAGACAGTCACCATACACGTGGTGGTGGAGACAGTCACCATACACGTGGTGGTGGTGACAGACACCATACACGTGGTGGTGGAGACAGCCACCATACACGTGGTGGTGGAGACAGACACCATACACGTGGTGGTGGAGACATCCACCATACACGTGGTGGTGGTGACAGTCACCATACACGTGGTGGTGGTGACAGTCACCATACACGTGGTGGAGGAGACAGGCACCATACACGTGGTGGTGGAGAGAACACCATACACGTGGTGGTGGAGACAGCCACCATACACGTGGTGGTGGAGACAGACACCATACACGTGGTGGTGGAGACAGACACCATACAAGTGGTGGTGAAGACAGACACCATACACGTGGTGGTGGAGACAGACACCATACACGTGGTGGTGGTGACAGTCACCATACACGTGGTGGAGACAGGCACCATACACGTGGTGGTGGAGACAGTCACCATACACGTGGTGGTGGTGACAGTCACCATACACGTGGTGGTGGTGGTGACAGTCACCATACACGTGGTGGAGGAGACAGACACCATACACGTGGTGGTGGAGACAGACACCATACACGTGGTGGTGGAGACAGACACCATACACGTGGTGGTGGAGACAGACACCATACACGAGGTGGTGGTGACAGACACCATACACGTGGTGGTGGAGACAGACACCATACACGTGGTGGTGGAGACAGTCACCATACACGGTGGTGAGACAGACACCATACACGTGGTTGTGGAGACAGACACCATACACGTGGTGGTGGTGACAGACACCATACACGTGGTGGTGGAGACAGTCACCATACACGTGGTGGTGGTGACAGACATCATACACGTGGTGGTGGAGACAGTCACCATACACGTGGTGGTGGTGACAGACACATACACGTGGTGGTGGTGACAGTCACCATACACGTGGTGGAGACAGACACCATACACGTGGTGGTGGTGACAGATACCATACACGTGGTGGAGACAGACACCATACACGTGGTTGTGGAGACAGACACCATACACGTGGTGGTGGTGACAGTCACCATACACATGGTGGAGGAGACAGACACCATACAGTGGTGGAGGAGACAGACACCATACACGTGGTGGTGGTGACAGACATCATACACGTGGTGGTGGAGACAGTCACCATACACGTGGTGGTGGAGACAGACACCATACACGTGGTGGTGGTGACAGACATCATACACGTGGTGGTGGAGACAGTCACCATACACGTGGTGGTGGAGACAGACACCATACACGTGGTGGTGGTGACAGACACCATACACGTGGTGGTGGTGACAGACACCATACACGTGGTGGAGACAGACACCATACACGTGGTTGTGGAGACAGACACCATACACGTGGTGGTGGTGACAGTCACCATACACATGGTGGAGGAGACAGACACCATACAAGTGGTGGAGGAGACAGACACCATACACGTGGTGGTGGTGACAGACTCATACACGTGGTGGTGGAGACAGTCACCATACACGTGGTGGTGGTGACAGTCACCATACACGTGGTGTAGACAGCCACCATACACGTGGTGGTGGTGACAGACATCATACACGTGGTGGTGGTGACATTCTCCATACACGTGGTGGCGGTGACAGACATCATACACGTGGTGGTGGTGACAGACACCATACACGTGGTGGAGGAGACAGTCACCATACACGTGGTGGTGGTGACAGACATCATACACGTGGTGGTGGTGACAGTCACCATACACGTGGTGGAGACAGACACCATACACGTGGTGGTGGTGACAGACACCATACACGTGGTGGTGGAGACAGACACCATACACGTGGTGGTGGTGACAGACACCATACACGTGGTGGTGGTGACAGACACCATACACGTGGTGGTGGAGACAGACACCATACACGTGGTGGTGGTGACAGACACCATACACGTGGTGGTGGTGACAGACACCATACACGTGGTGGTGGAGACAGGCACCATACACGTGGTGGTGGAGACAGACACCATACACGTGGTGGTGGTGATAGACACCATACACGTGGTGGTGGAGACACCATACACGTGGTGGTGGAGAGGACAGCAGGGAGGTGGGACTCAACATGGCGGCCTGTAGTGAGCTCTTCTATACTCTTAGCGACGGGCGGCTGACAGCTGAGACCAGGTCACGACCTTCCTGAGTGGGGTCACCGCTAGAGGTCACCCTCCCCTCTCTCTCTCTCTCTCTCTCTCTCTCTCTCTCTCTCTCTCTCTCTCTCTCTCTCTCTCTCTCTCTAATTCTGCCTCAAGACACTAACACGGTTTTAGCACGCGAAAATCCTGCCTGACAAAGTTGCTAGAGTTTTACAACAAGATGACAGCAATCAAAGATGAGAGAGGATATAAATTGCGTTTTCCTCGACTGCCAGAAAGCATTCGACACAGTCCCACATGAAAGACGCCAGCTGAAACTAATGACGCAGGCTGGTGTGTGTGTGTGGGGAAGCATGGTAAGATGGGTCAGAGAATACCTCGCAGGAAGGAAGCAGAGGTTATAGTGAGAGCAGAGACGCAATTTGAATTTGAATTTAAATTTGAATTTGAATTTGAATTTCAAAACATAACCGCTTCATTGTGCCAGTAAATATCCGTTTTCTATGCTGTAGGTTGGCTTTGTTAAGTGGGTAACTTGCGTAAACTTTTTCTTAGTACACTTAATTAGTCCGTTGTGACAAATCAAAGTAGTGGGCTACATGCCCCCAGACACACCACACATGCCCACACTGTGAGGCTGCCCACCCTGAGGCCCGAGTACACCTTCATAGCTACAATTCCTGCTGGTGGATCACCTCAGCTGTCATGTCTAGCCCCGTGCACTCAAGCGCACCGGATGACATACAACAATACGGCTATCAGTGCAAGTGAACTCTTCCTCATCCGGTGTTGCACGGACCGCATAACCGGTCCTTATGCAACCGGAAAGTCTGCGGAAGACGGGAAGCTTGTGTACATTGTTCTCTGATACCAGGGATGCTGTGATCTGTTGGTCTTACGACACATCTTACGAGGTGGTTGGTGATGATGTGTTGATCTTACGACACGTCTTACGAGGTGGTTGGTGATGTGTTGATCTTACGACGCATCTTACGAGGTGGTTGGTGATGTGTTGATCTTACGACGCATCTTACGAGGTGGTTGGTGATGTGTTGATCTTACGACGCATCTTACGAGGTGGTTGGTGATGTGTTGATCTTACGACGCATCTTACGAGGTGGTTGGTGATGTGTTGATCTTACGACACAACTTACGAGGTGGTTGGTGATGTGTTGATCTTACGACACATCTTACGAGGTGGCTGGTGTTGATCTTACGACACATCTTACGAGGTGGCTGGTGTTGATCTTACGACACATCTTGCGAGGTGGCTGGTGGTAATGTGTTGATCTTACGAGATGATTCAAGCCCGGCGGAAGGAATGGTGATAAATGGAATAGCTGTGTGGCGGAGAATAATGACCCTTGTGTACACGGGTGTTAGTGATCCCTTGTCTGCTTAAAGGTTATAATGACTTGACGAGTCACACAAGCAAAACGCCTGAAATTGAATGTTTTAAGTTCTTCTTAAGTTCTTCTTGAGTGTGTCTTGACTATCTTGAGTGTATCTTGAGTGTGCCCGACACTTCCCCCGCTGGCCTTCTAATGGACGGTGATCGAGGATCTTGCAGCGTGCAGAATCGGCGTTCGATCCCCTAATGCTTCACGTTGCTAGGCTCAGTTCCTTGTCCTCTCTTCATATCTCAGTTTCTTGTCCTCCTGATTCGTCCAGTTATGAGACGAGAGAGGAGCCGGTCGGCCGAGCGGACAGCACGCAGGACTTGTGATCCTGTGGTCCTGGGTTCGATCCCAGGCGCCGGCGAGAAACAATGGGCAGAGTTTCTTTCACCCTATGCCCCCTGTTACCTAGTAGTAAAATAGGTACCTGGGTGTTAGTCAGCTATCACGGGCTGCTTCCTGGGGGTGGAGGCCTGGTCGAGGACCGGGCCGCGGGGACACTAAAGCCCCGAAATCATCTCAAGATAAGAGGTCAAGGGTCAGGCAACATATATAACTTTTAACTCATTTTTTTGACTGATAGCCTGATGTCTCATGATTTATAAATTGAGCTTTTATTTAATACAATATGCATGCAAGGCAGCATACATGCCATGCAATATACATGCAATAAAGTAAATATGTAACGCAGTATACATTTAATGCAGTGTATGATTGATGGAGTACTCATAAAATAGAGTATACATGAATTATATAATAGAGTGTACATACATTCAATACAGTATACAGGTTTCTATAATCGTTTCCACATATCCGTCAGTAGCATATACATACAATAGTATACATGCAGTAACATATGCATACAGTAGCATATACATATACATAAGGGGGGTCTGGTAGCTGAGTGGACAGCGCGCAGGACTCGTAATTCTGTGGCCCGGGTTCGATTCCCGGACCAGATAGAAACAAATGGGCAAAGTTTCTTTCACCCTGAATGCCCCTGTTACCTAGCAGTAAATAGGTACCTGGGAGTTAGACAGCTGTCACGGGCTGCTTCCTGGGAGAGGGGGGGGGGGATGTTGTGTGTGCGTGTGGGGGGGGGGGGGGAAGTTAGTTGGCATTTAGAAACAGTTGATTGACAGTTGAGAGGCGGGCCGAAAGAGCAAAGCTCAACCCCCGTAAGCACAACTAGGTGAATACATACAATAATATACATAGAGTAGCATATACATACAATAGTATACATTGTTATGACCCC
>WNGS01168235.1:23131-37154 GCA_020271785.1 Procambarus virginalis | reverse complement strand
TGGGGGCTGTGGCGGGGAGCGGCTGTGGCGGGGGTGGGGCGTCGGGGACGGTGGCGGGGTGGGTGGCGGGTGGGCTGTGGCGGGGTGGGGCTGTGGCGGGGAGCGGCGTGGCGGGGAGCGGCGTGGCGGGGAGGGCAGTGGCGGGGAGCGGCTGTGGCGGGGAGGGCTGTGGCGGGGAGCGGCTGTGGCGGGAGCGGCTGTGGCGGGGAAGGGCTGTGGCGGGGTGGGGCTGTGGCGGGGAGCGGCTGTGGCGGGGAGCGGCTGTGGCGGGGTGGGGCTGTGGCGGGGTGGGGTTGTGGCGGGGAGCGGCTGTGGCGGGGAGCGGCTGGGGCGGGGAGCGGCTGTGGCGGAGAGCGGCTGTGGGGGAAGCGGCTGTGGCGGGGAACGGCTGTGGCGGGGAGCGGCTGGGGCGGGGAGCGGCTGTGGCGGGGAGCGGCTGTGGCGGGGAAGGGCTGTGGCGGGGGTGGGGCTGTGGCGGGGAGCGGCTGGGGCGGGGAGCGGCTGTGGCGGGGTGGGGCTGTGGCGGGGTGGGGTTGTGGCGGGGAGCGGCTGTGGCGGGGAGCGGCTGTGGCGGGGAGCGGCTGTGGCGGGAAGCGGCTGTGGCGGGAAGCGGCTGTGCGGGGAACGGCTGTGGCGGGGAGCGGCTGTGGCGGGGAAGGGCTGTGGGGGGTGGGGCTGTGGCGGGAAGCGGCTGTGGCGGGGAGCGGCTGTGGCGGGAAGCGGCTGTGGCGGGGAACGGCTGTGGCGGGGAGCGGCTGTGGCGGGGAAGGGCTGTGGCGGGTGGGCCCCGCCACAGCCGCTCCCCGCCACAGCCGCTCCCCGCCACAGCCGCTCCCCGCCACAGCCACTCTCCCCGCCACAGCCGCTCCCCGCCACAGCCGCTCCCCGCCACAGCCGCTCCCGCCACAGCGCTCCCCCCCAACAAGGACAACAAAAGCAACAGATAACAGTCCTCCAACATACTGGAGGTGAGTTTTATGTTGTGTTTTATCGCACCTAAACAAACTTGATCCCCAGCAACCCCTTGTTCAGTCCCCGTCCCGTGGTCCTCACTCGTGGTCCTCACTCGTGGTCCTCACCCGTGGTCCTCACCGTGGTCCTCACTCGTGGTCCTCACTCGTGGTCCTCACTCGTGGTCCTCACTCGTGGTCCTCACCCGTGGTCTTCACCCGTGGTCCTCACTCGTGGTCCTCACTCGTGGTCCTCACCCGTGGTCCTCACCCGTGGTCCTCACTCGTGGTCCTCACCCGTGGTCCTCACCCGTGGTCCTTACTCGTGGTCCCCACCCGTGGTCCTCACTCGTGGTCCTCACTCGTGGTCCTCACTCGTGGTCCTCACTCGTGGTCCTCACCCGTGGTCCTCACTCGTGGTCCTCACCCGTGGTCCTCACCCGTGGTCCTCACTCGTGGTCCTCACTCGTGGTCCTCACTCGTGGTCCTCACTCATGGTCCTCACCCGTGGTCCTCACTCGTGGTCCTCACTCGTGGTCCTCACTCATGGTCCTCACTCATGGTCCTCACTCGTGGTCCTCACCGTGGTCCTCACCCGTGGTCCTCACTCGTGGTCCTCACCCGTGGTCCTCACTCGTGGTCCTCACTCGTGGTCCTCACTCGTGGTCCTCACCCGTGGTCCTCACTCGTGGTCCTCACTCGTGGTCCTCACCCGTGGTCCTCACTCGTGGTCCTCACCCGTGGTCCTCACCCGTGGTCCTCACTCGTGGTCATCACCCGTGGTCCTCACCCGTGGTCCTCACTCGTGGTCCTCACCCGTGGTCCTCACTCGTGGTCCTCACTCGTGGTCCTCACCCGTGGTCCTCACCCGTGGTCCTCACTCGTGGTCCTCACCCGTGGTCCTCACTCGTGGTCCTCACCCGTGGTCCTCACTCGTGGTCCTCACTCGTGGTCCTCACCCGTGGTCCTCACTCGTGGTCCTCACTCGTGGTCCTCACCCGTGGTCCTCACTCGTGGTCCTCACCCGTGGTCCTCACTCGTGGTCCTCACCCGTGGTCCTCACTCGTGGTCCTCACTCGTGGTCCTCACCCGTGGTCTTACTCGTGGTCCTCACCCGTGGTCCTCACTCGTGGTCCTCACCCGTGGTCCTCACTCGTGGTCCTCACCCGTGGTCCTCACTCGTGGTCCTCACCCGTGGTCCTCACTCGTGGTCCTCACTCGTGGTCCTCACCCGTGGTCCTCACCCGTGGTCCTCACTCGTGGTCCTCACTCGTGGTCCTCACCCGTGGTCCTCACCCGTGGTCTCACTCGTGGTCCTCACCCGTGGTCCTCACTCGTGGTCCTCACTCGTGGTCCTCACCCGTGGTCCTCACTCGTGGTCCTCACCCGTGGTCCTCACTCGTGGTTCTCACCCGTGGTCCTCACTCGTGGTCCTCACTCATGGTCCTCACCCGTGGTCCCACCCGTGGTCCTCACCGTGGTCCTCACTCGTGGTCCTCACCCGTGGTCCTCACTCGTGGTCCTCACTCGTGGTCCTCACCCGTGGTCCCCACCCTTGGTCCTCACCCGTGGTCCTCACTCGTGGTCCTCACCCGTGGTCCTCACTCGTGGTCCTCACTCGTGGTCCTCACCCGTGGTCCTCACCCATGGTCCCCACCCGTGGTCCTCACTCGTGGTCCGCACCCTTGGTCCTCACCCGTGGTCCTCACCCGTGGTCCTCACCCTTCGTCCTCACTCGTGGTCCTCACCCGTGGTCCTCACCCGTGGTCCTCACTCGTGGTCCTCACCCGTGGTCCTCACTTGTGGTCCTCACCCGTGGTCCTGACTTGTGGTCCTGACTTGTGGTCCTCACTCGTGGTCCTCACTCGTGGTCCTCACTTGGTCCCCGTCCCGTGGTCCTCACTCGTGGTCCTCACTCATGGTCCTCACTCGTGGTCCTCGTGGTCCTCACTCGTGGTCCCCACCCGTGGTCCCCACCCGTGGTCCTCACTCGTGGTCCTCACCCGTGGTCCTCATGGTCCTCACTCATGGTCCTCACCCGTGGTCCTCACCCGTGGTCCTCACTCGTGGTCCTCACCCGTGGTCCTCACTCGTGGTCCTCACTCGTGGTCCTCGGGGTCCTCACTTGTGGTCCTCACTCGTGGTCCTCACTCGTGGTCCTCACTTGTGGTCCTCACTTGTGGTCCTCACTCGTGGTCCTCACCCGTGGTCCTCATGGTCCTCACTCATGGTCCTCACTCATGGTCCTCACCCGTGGTCCTCATGGTCCTCACTCGTGGTCCTCACTCATGGTCCTCACTCGTGGTCCTCACTCGTGATCCTCACTCGTGGTCTTCACTCGTGGTCCTCACTCGTGGTCTTCACTCGTGGTCCTCACTCATGGTCCTCACTCGTGGTCTTCACTCGTGGTCCTCACTCGTGGTCTTCACTCGTGGTCCTCACTCATGGTCCTCACTCGTGGTCCTCACTCGTGGTCTTCACTCGTGGTCCTCACTCGTGATCCTCACTCGTGGTCTTCACTCGTGGTCCTCACTCATGGTCCTCACTCGTGGTCCTCACTCGTGGTCTTCACTCGTGGTCCTCACTCGTGATCCTCACTCGTGGTCTTCACTCGTGCTCCTCACTCGTGGTCTTCACTCGTGGTCCTCACTCGTGATCCTCACCCGTGGTCCTCACTCGTGATCCTCACTCATGGTCCTCACCCGTGGTCCTCACTCATGACCCTCACTCGTGGTCCTCACCCGTGGTCCTCACTCATGGTCCTCATTCGTGGTCCTCACTCGTGGTCCTCACCCGTGGTCCTCACTCATGGCCCTCACTCGTGGTCCTCACCCGTGGTCCTCACCCGTGGTCCTCACTCATGGTCCTCACTCGTGGTCCTCACTCATGGTCCTCACTCGTGGTCCTCACCCGTGGTCCTCACTCGTGGTCCTCACCCGTGGTCCTCACTCGTGGTCCTCACTCGTGGTCCTCACCCGTGGTCCTCACTCGTGGTCCTCACCCGTGGTCCTCACTCGTGGTCCTCACCCGTGGTCCTCACTCGTGGTCCTCACCCGTGGTCCTCACTCGTGGTCCCCACCCGTGGTCCTCACTCGTGGTCTTCACTCGTGGTCCTCACCCGTGGTCCTCACTCGTGGTCCTCACTCGTGGTCCTCACTCGTGGTCCTCACCAGTGGTCCTCACTCGTGGTCCTCACTCGTGGTCCCCACCCGTGGTCCTCACTTGTGGTCCTCACTCATGGTCCTCACTTGTGGTCCTCACTCGTGGTCCTCACTCGTGGTCCGCACCCGTGGTCCTCACTTGTGGTCCTCACCAGTGGTCCTCACTTGTGGTCTTCACTCATGGTCCTCACTCATGGTCCTCACCCGTGGTCCTCACTCATGGTCCTCACCCGTGGTCCTCACTCATGGTCCTCACTCGTGGTCCTCACCCGTGGTCCTCACTCGTGGTCCTCACTCATGGTCCTCACCCGTGGTCCTCACTCGTGGTCCTCACTCATGGTCCTCACTTGTGGTCCTCACTCGTGGTCCTCACCCGTGGTCCTCACTCGTGGTCCTCACTCATGGTCCTCACTTGTGGTCCTCACTCATGGTCCTCACTCATGGTTCTAACTTGTGGTCCTCACTCGTGGTCCTCACCCGTGGTCCTCACCCGTGGTCCCCACGCGTGGTCCTCACCCGTGGTCCTCACTCATGGTCCCCACTCGTGGTCCTCACTTGTGGTCCTCACTCGTGGTCCCCACGCGTGGTCCTCACCCGTGGTCCTCACTCATGGTCCCACTAGTGGTCCTCACCCGTGGTCCTCATTCGTGGTCCCCACTCGTGGTCCTCACTTGTGGTCCTCACTCGTGGTCCTCACTCGTGGTCCTCACCCGTGGTCCTCACTCGTGGTCCTCACTTGTGGTCCTCACTCGTGGTCCTCACTTGTGGTCCTCACTTGTGGTCCTCACTCGTGGTCCTCACTTGTGGTCCTCACTCATGGTCCTCACTCGTGGTCCTCACTCGTGGTCCTCACTCATGGTCCTCACTTGTGGTCCTCACTCGTGGTCCTCACTCATGGTCCTCACCCGTGGTCCTCACTCGTGGTCCTCACTTGTGGTCCTCACCTCGTGGTCCTCACTCGTGGTCCTCACCCGTGGTCCCCACTCGTGGTCCTCACTCATGGTCCTCACTCGTGGTCCTCACTCGTGGTCCTCACTCATGGTCCTCACTTGTGGTCCTCACTCGTGGTCCTCACTCATGGTCCTCACTTGTGGTCCTCACTCATGGTCCTCACTCGTGGTCCTCACTCGTGGTCCTCACTCTTGGTCCTCACTCTTGGTCCTCATGGTCCTCACTCTTGGTCCTCACTCTTGGCCCTCATGGTCCTCACTCGTGGTCCTCATGGTCCTCACTCGTGGTCCTCATGGTCATAACTCTTGGTCCTCATGGTCCTCATGGTCCTAACTCTTGGTCCTCATGGTCCTCACTCGTGGTCCTCATGGTCCTAACTCTTGGTCCTCATGGTCCTCACTCGTGGCCCTCATGGTCCTCATGGTCCTCACTCGTGGTCCTCACTCTTGGTCCTCATGGTCCTAACTCTTGGTCCTCATGGTCCTTACTCGTGGTCCTCACTCGTGGTCCTCACTCGTGGTCCTCACTCGTGGTCCTCACTCGTGGTCCGCATGGTCCTCACTCGTGGTCCTCACCCGTGGTCCTCACTCGTGGTCCTCACTCGTGGTCCTCATGGTCCTCACCCGTGGTCCTCACCCGTGGTCCTCACCCGTGGTCCTCACTCGTGGTCCTCACTCATGGTCCTCACCCGTGGTCCTCACCCGTGGTCCTCACCCGTGGTCCTCACTCGTGGTCCTCACTCGTGGTCCTCACTCGTGGTCCTCACTCGTGGTCCTCATGTCCTCACCCNTTGTTCACCAGGCCTCCACCACACTCATCCTGTTCTCCAGGCCTCCACCACACTTATGTTGTTCACCAGGCCTCCACCACACTCATCCTGTTCTCCAGGCCTCACCACACTTATGTTGTTCACCAGGCCTCCACCACACTTATGTTGTTCACCAGCCTCCACCACACTTATGTTGTTCACCAGGCCTCCACCACAATCATGCTGTTCACCAGGCCTCCACCACACTCATGCTGTTCACCAGGCCTCCACCACACTCATGCTGTTCACCAGGCCTCCACCACATTCATGCTGTTCACCAGGCCTCCACCACACTTATGTTGTTCACCAGGCCTCCACCACACTTATGCTGTTCACCAGGCCTCCACCACACTCATGCTGTTCACCAGGCCTCCACCACACTTATGCTGTTCACCAGGCCTCCACCACACTCATGCTGTTCACCAGGCCTCCACCACACTTATGCTGTTCACCAGGCCTCCACCACACTCATGCTGTTCACCAGGCCTCCACCACACTCATGCTGTTCACCAGGCCTCCACTACACTCATCCTGTTCTCCAGGCCTCCACCACACTTATGTTGTTCACCAGGCCTCCACCACACTCATGCTGTTCACCAGGCTCCACCACACTCATACTATTCAATATATCTCTTTCCCGCATGCCAGGACTACCTCCAGCCAATCTAACACCATCCCACCTCCACATAACCACAAGGAACAACAGTGTAGAGGTCAGTAGACTTACACTAGGATGCAAATGACACGGTTAAGATTTTTGATGAAGGTGAAGCATGAATATTCAAACAGAAATTGTTAATTCGTTTAACACATAAAATAGGCAGCAGTAACATATTATTTTAATTTACCATTTTAAACATTAGCTCAACTGAATTCTTCTTGGCTTACGAGCGAAGTGATCCTCATCTTTATTAACAAAATTATGGCGTGCTTTTTTTTTAGCAGGGATATTCCTGGGCGGGCCCTAAGCCTCTGGCTGGCCCACTGGGCGGGCCCTAAACCTCTGGCTGGCCCACTGGGCGGGCCCTAAGCCTCTGGCTGGCCCACTGTGCGGGCCCTAAGCCTCTGGCTGGCCCACTGGGCGGCCCTAAGCCTCTGGCTGGCCCACTGGGGGGCCCTAAGCCTCTGGCTGGCCCACTGTGCGGGCCCTAAGCCTCTGGCTGGCCCACTGGGCGGGCCCTAAGCCTCTGGCTGGCCCACTGGGCGGGCCCTAAGCCTCTGGCTGGCCCACTAAGTGTTGCTTGTTTCTGTTTTCCTTGGGCGGAGTATGAGTATTTATGACTCGTATGGTCGCTTCAGTAAGATTTTGTCCATGTGTTTACAAATTCTTCTGCTCCGTTGAATCTATGTTGAAATCTTAATGGGTTTGTAACTGTGCACTGTGTTAGATAATGTTCCAGTGGTCTGTCGGGCATTTCTCCAATGTCAGTGCTGACATTTCCTCTCATCTTCCGGAACCTGTAAGCCTATTTCCCATGCACATGGGTATCCAAGCCTGATGCGATGTAAGTGTACTTCTGTTGCTCTACTGCTCCCTTTCATCAACTAAGTGGTTCGTAGTTGGTTGAATTCTTGTACCAACCCGCAGATCCTGATGTTGCAACTGCTGTGTTGTGGTCACTGTACATCTTCTGCATTGCTCTGTTTCTAATTTCTTAATCTGTGATAGACTCTGTGGTATGTAAATGTCTACATTTCTTCTCTTAGTTGCAAGTTTTGCAGCTTCGTCTGCAATGTCATTTCCTATTATTCCCACATGACTTGGCACCCAGTTGTTAAGGACCCGATGACTTGCTCTGAAAAGCATCCTATAATTCATGCTATTTGACAAATATTTATATCGGTTGGTGTTCCATATATGTTATCATTTGAAAACAGAAGCCATGCCCAGCAATGCACTCCTTGCACACTGCGATTGCATTGTTAGTTTGGGTGTAATTATAATCCAAATAAACACATGAAAGCGTCACATGAAATTTAACAAAATTTCTTGTATGTTGACATGTGTAGCCTCACACAGTGATACCATCTCTTTCAAACAAAATTTAACAGATTAGAAAGAGTTCATACCATTACTAATTTAATATATTATTAAAAATATATTGTTCATTCACTTATTATGATAATGAGCCTAACCGTCTACGTAACTATGAAGAAAAAGTTAGATCAGTATAATTTATGGATATGAATTTTATGATTTAATTTAATGAACTGGTAATACTGCGGTGTTGCCGGCCCCCCCCCCTCCCAGGCAGGGCTTGGGGGGCCCCTCCCTCCATGGTAGGGGGAGGGGGCCCCCCTACCCGGATCAACCATGTGTGAAAAATGAATTACGGTCAGCGATAATAACAAATATTATTGGCGAGGCATTCCAGCATCAGAATGCTTTCAACATTGAAATACCCGAAACACATTGCGTAATAGTGGCTTTAGGCATTGTATGTACTAGCTCTATCTATAAATCGATCCATTAATGTAACATCCCTTGTATGTATGTACCTTACCTGAATAAACATATTTATTTATATTTATTTATAACAATGTATTAGATTGAGCTGAACCTTGCTGACATAGTTTTGGATAAAGGGACTAACACGAGTTAAATTATTTGTTTTCTTCTTACGTCTGGTAGTGGCATGTCATTTTATTCTGCAAAAGGGCGGAACTGAGTTACTACAGGCGAAAAGTTGCGTATTTTATAGGCAAATTTTCAATCATTTAAGACCAAAAAATGGAGAATGCTGTATATAATTTACGTTAACTAAATAAATCTATTTTAATTTGGAAGGGAATCATTTCGATAGGGTAAGCAATGCTGCCTTGCTTTTTGGCAATACAAAGTAATTTAGACAGCCTCTGCAAGAATGTCTAAATCTCTGAAGCGAGGTTGATAGATTTCATACACCTCTTTCAGGGTATGTAACATAGCGCTGAATAGAGCTCTGACGCCATTTCCGCCCTCACACCTCTCTCCAGGCCATGTGACCTGCTGTAACCAATGAGAGGTGACCTGTGTCGTTAGACATGAGCATCCTCGCACATGAGTGCACAGATGTCATAACGTTCGTCTCGATGCTATTAGCTAAAGGAACAACTCTATAATCAAACCTATCTCATCATTAACTAACTTGACTTAACACAACGAAAATATGAGATAGAATGCTGTGTTTTATATATACGGCGCGCATGAGCTGTGTGGACTCCTAATGTCCGCGCCGGTAAAGGTTTTAGATCCCACTGCTTGGATGAAGCAGTATTTGTCATTACCAAGACTGGTTTTGTGACAAAGCTGGTAAAAAACTGGCGATGTGGTGTGATTGACAAGGAGGTACTGCCAGTTTGACAGTAATTGTTAAGTAAACACAGTTGGCGACCCAAGTTCAATTGTCCCAGGTTTAACAACGAGTCAGTACTGGTGATTATTGAACAAGGCAAAGTTACCTGTAAGTCTCCTGCAGTCTTTCATGCCTGATCATCAATCCTTGTTGTGTACACTGACTTTGTCATCACACTTTTTTGTGCATCTGAGAAAACACGTGAAAACAAAAGTGCAAATCTCTATTTGTTGAGAAGTTGTATCTCGACAATCATCTTTGGTGAAAATAAGAGAGAAAGTGGAATTGTATGTCCGCTATTGGCGAGAGAGAGAAAACCAGTTGCCTTGGGTCATATTAATCAACCTCAAATCAATATCGAAATACTTATTGTTAAATATTTACCAAAGCGAGAAGTATTTTGTTAAAAAAAATATATCTTGGATGAGGCTACGCTCTCCAAGGTTAAGTTGTAATGATTCATTCTTCTATGTGTGGGTCCATCAGTTAGGTTAGGTTAGGGCAATTTAGTAGATCCTCTCTGTCCATTGTGACAATTGGTGAGGTCGGGCTGCTCTAGCTTAGTGATTAACGTGAATATACTTAAGAGTAGCCTAGCCAAATTTTAGTCCCGTTACAGTCCTCTGAGTGTCATTTGAACCAAAGCTGTTTCTCTCAAGTGTCAGTGGCTCCGAGCCTTGAGTTTACCGTGAGACAAGCTTAAGTTTACTGGTAATATACCTATCCTCTTTATGCCAGCTTAATGATTCATTAAGGACACTTATTACATCTGTATCCAGGTATTTTTAGAACTAATGACTTGCCATAAAGGAGAGCGGCGCCGACATGTATATCCCAGAATAGACCTGAGGGAGGGGGATAAATAAGCACGCAGAAAATGAACGGCCATCACGAATATGCAATTATCGGTGCAGGTCTTGTGGCCCTAGCGGCCTGCAGGCTCCCTGTGTATTGTGGTCCCTCGCGGCCTGCAGGCTCCCTGTGTATTGTGGTCCCTCGCGGCCTGCAGGCTCCCTGTGTTTTGTGGTCCCTCGCGGCCTGCAGGCTCCCTGTGTATTGTGGTCCCTCGCGGCCTGCAGGCTCCCTGTGTATTGTGGTCCCTCGCGGCCTGCAGGCTCCCTGTGTATTGTGGTCCCTCGCGGCCTGCAGGCTCCCTGTGTATTGTGGCCCTCGCGGCCTGCAGGCTCCCTGTGTATTGTGGCCCTCGCGGCCTGCAGGCTCCCTGTGTATTGTGGTCCCTCGCGGCCTGCAGGCTCCCTGTGTATTGTGGTCCCTCGCGGCCTGCAGGCTCCCTGTGTATTGTGGTCCCTCGCGGCCTGCAGGCTCCCTGTGTATTGTGGTCCCTCGCGGCCTGCAGGCTCCCTGTGTATTGTGGCCCCTCGCGGCCTGCAGGCTCCCTGTGTATTGTGGTCCCTCGCGGCCTGCAGGCTCCCTGTGTTTTGTGGTCCCTCGCGGCCTGCAGGCTCCCTGTGTATTGTGGCCCCTCGTGGCCTGCAGGCTCCCTGTGTATTGTGGTCCCTCGCGGCCTGCAGGCTCCCTGTGTATTGTGGTCCCTCGCGGCCTGCAGGCTCCCTGTGTATTGTGGCCCTCGCGGCCTGCAGGCTCCCTGTGTATTGTGGTCCCTCGCGGCCTGCAGGCTCCCTGTGTATTGTGGCCCCTCGTGGCCTGCAGGCTCCCTGTGTATTGTGGTCCCTCGCGGCCTGCAGGCTTCCTGTGTATTGTGGCCCTCGCGGCCTGCAGGCTTCCTGTGTATTGTGGCCCTCGCGGCCTGCAGGCTCCCTGTGTATTGTGGCCCTCGCGGCCTGCAGGCTCCCTGTGTATTGTGGCCCTCGTGGCCTGCAGGCTCCCTGTGTATTGTGGTCCCTCGCGGCCTGCAGGCTCCCTGTGTATTGTGGTCCCTCGTGGCCTGCAGGCTCCCTGTGTATTGTGGTCCCTCGCGGCCTGCAGGCTCCCTGTGTATTGTGGCCCTCGCGGCCTGCAGGCTCCCTGTGTATTGTGGCCCTCGCGGCCTGCAGGCTCCCTGTGTATTGTGGCCCTCGCGGCCTGCAGGCTCCCTGTGTATTGTGGCCCTCGCGGCCTGCAGGCTCCCTGTGTATTGTGGTCCGTCGTGGCCTGCAGGCTCCCTGTGTATTGTGGCCCTCGCGGCCTGCAGGCTTCCTGTGTATTGTGGCCCTCGCGGCCTGCAGGCTTCCTGTGTATTGTGGCCCTCGCGGCCTGCAGGCTCCTGTGTATTGTGGCCCTCGCGGCCTGCAGGCTTCCTGTGTATTGTGGCCCTCGCGGCCTGCAGGCTTCCTGTGTATTGTGGCCCTCGCGGCCTGCAGGCTCCCTGTGTATTGTGGCCCTCGCGGCCTGCAGGCTTCCTGTGTATTGTGGCCCTCGCGGCCTGCAGGCTCCCTGTGTATTGTGGCCCTCGCGGCCTGCAGGCTCCCTGTGTATTGTGGTCCCTCGCGGCCTGCAGGCTCCCTGTGTATTGTGGCCCCTCGCGGCCTGCAGGCTCCCTGTGTATTGTGGTCCCTCGTGGCCTGCAGGCTCCCTGTGTATTGTGGTCCCTCGCGGCCTGCAGGCTCCCTGTGTATTGTGGCCCTCGCGGCCTGCAGGCTCCCTGTGTATTGTGGTCCCTCGTGGCCTGCAGGCTCCCTGTGTATTGTGGTCCGTCGTGGCCTGCAGGCTCCCTGTGTATTGGTCCGTCGTGGCCTGCAGGCTCCCTGTGTATTGTGGTCCGTCGTGGCCTGCAGGCTCCCTGTGTATTGTGGCCCTCGTGGCCTGCAGGCTCCCTGTGTATTGTGGCCCTCGCGGCCTGCAGGCTTCCTGTGTATTATTGTCGGCATTATGGGAGTGTGAGCAATCTTCCCTTCCATATTAACCACCAGTTATCCAGAAATAATAATACCAATAGCTACTAAGGATAAAAGTACAAAATATGAACTGTTACATCGAATAAAAGTTCCACGTTTTGAACTATTATACGTAGTCTTTCCTAAGCCTAGCATAGTAGATTTATGCACTAAATTATTGGCCTACGCTTACGTATTTTAGGCCTAGGATTATTTATTTAGACCTAGGAAAGGTTAGGATTGAGGTATTTCACTACTTGGTTTAAGACGTGGAAATGTGCACTGTAGACATTTATACAGGATAATCTATATAAATTTATACCGCATATATTTTCCTTCCAGACATAAAAAAATGTATAAATGCTTGACCCTGCAGGCACAAATAGGTGAAGAGAGAGATAATGCCGAAGGAAACAGGGTGTGCCACTCCACAACCTGGGAATCAATACTACCCGTCTCCGCTTTCCTCTAAAAATTTATCCTGCAGTATCCAATCAGGAGAAAAATAGGAGACACTGAATGGTAAGGCTCGCCATACAGTCTCTCGGGCTGACCACTTGGGAAATCACAGTCTCCAACGCTGACCATCCTGCAGGGAAATGTATGATGTAAATTTGAACCGATGCGTCCGCGCCATTATAAAAGCTGTCGATAAAATAATCGCGAAGCCCCTAAACTATGAGGCTGGATTCTAGACTATGAGGCTATGTGGCCGGATTCTAGGCTATGAGGCCGGATCCTAGGCTATGAAGATATGAGGCCGGATCCTAGGCTATGAAGATATGAGGCCGGATCCTAGGCTATGAAGATATGAGGCCGGATCCTAGGCTATGAAGATATGAGGCCGGATCCTAGGCTATGAAGATATGAGGCCGGATCCTAGGCTACGAAGATATGAGGTCGGATCCTAGGCTATGAAGATATGAGGCCGGATCCTAGGCTATGAAGATATGAGGCCGGATCCTAGGCTATGAAGATATGAGTTGGATCCTAGGCTATGAAGATATGAGGCCGGATCCTAGGCTATGAAGATATGAGGCCGGATCCTAGGCTATGAAGATATAAGGCCGGATCCTAGGCTATGAAGATATAAGGCCGGATCCTAGGCTATGAAGATATGAGGCCGGATCCTAGGCTATGAAGATATGAGGCCGGATCCTAGGCTATGAAGATATGAGGTCGGATCCTAGGCTATGAAGATAGAGGCCGGATCCTAGCTATGAAGATATGAGGCCGGATCCTAGGCTATGAAGATATGAGGCCGGATCCTAGGCTATGAGGATATGAGGCCGGATCCTAGGCTATGAAGATACAATGGCCGGATCTCGGAGCTCAGTGTATAGCCCCCAAACAGTTTTCTGCTTGATTTCCTCCTTCTGCCTTAATGAGTAAAGGTAATTATCAGGGAAAAAGCTCCAAGCCATTACGCGTCTGTGTTGGGTGTTGTCTGTGTTGGGTGTTGTCTGTGTTGGGTGTTGTCGTGTTGGGTGTTGCTGTGTTGGGTGTTGTCTGTGTTGGGTGTTGTCTGTGTTGGGTGTTGTCTGTGTTGGGTGTTGTTGTGGTTGGGTGTTGTCTGTGATGTGGAGTTTTGTCTGTGTTGGGTGTCGTCTGTGTTGGGTGTTGTCCGTGTTGGGTGTTGCTGTGTTGGGTGTTGTCTGTGTTGGGTGTTGACTGTGTTGAGTGTTGTCTGTGTTGGGTGTTGACTGTGTTTGGGTGTTGTCTGTGTTGGGTGTTGTCTGTGGTTGGGTGTTGTCGTGTGGTTTGTCTGGTGGGTGTTGTCCGTGTTGGGTGTTGTCCGGTTGGGTGTTGTCGTGTTGGGTGTTGTCTGGGTTGGGTGTTGTCTGGTTGGTGTGTCCGTGTGGTGTTGCTGTGTTGGGTGTTGTCTGTGTGGTGTTGTCTGTGTTGGGTGTTGTCTGTGTTGGGTGTTGTCTGTGTTAGGTGTTGTCTGTGTTGGGTGTTTCCTGTGTGGGTGTGGTTTGTCTTG
>WNGS01168234.1:0-48157 GCA_020271785.1 Procambarus virginalis | reverse complement strand
ACCGTTTTCTTACCAAAAATATGTACTAGAATATTATTCGAGCTAACATGCAGGCGGATGCTGTATAAATTTACGAGTTCCTTCCCTTCATCTGGGAGTAATGTGAGGTATGTATGTTCAAAGGACGGCCTGGCACCTACCTCTGACGGACATCAATATCATGTACATAGATCCAGACTGAATAGGTTTTCTGGGCAGGACGGCTCTCTCCTCATGCTGGTGACGGGTATTTAAAATAACACCACTACAACTATAACTTCTACTTCAGTTACCACAACTACTACTACTACTACTACTAACACTACTACTACTACCACAACCACTACTACTACTACCACTACTACTACTATCACTACCACTACTTCTACCACTACTACTGCTACCACTACCACTTCTACTACTACTACCACTCCACTACTACTGCTACTACCCCTACTACTACTACTACTACTACTACTAACGCTACTTCTACTACCCCTACTACTACTACTACTACTAACGCTACTTCTACTACCGCTACTACTACTACTACAACTACTACTACTACTACTACTACTACTACTACTACTAACGCTACTTCTACTACCGCTAATACTTTCTACCGTATAGACTGACTTTCGACCTGCTGGGCTGAGGTATGCTGAACTCTGTAAATACAATATGAATACAGGGACACTTGATGATATATTGGATTTGTACCCAAAATTGACTATGTAATACATTTGTTATACAATGTATTGTACCAATACAATATGTAATACATCTGTTATACAATGTATTGTACATGCAATATTTAATACATCTGTTATGCAATTCATGTACCTATAACCTGGGCTTGTAAAAGCATTTTAATCATCATTAGTGGTTAAGTGTTTAACATCACACTAATTTCTATAGAAGTTATCATACCCCGTCAGAGTGGGAAAGACATAGGTGTATGTATATTTATGGGTATGGGGTAGGTATATGTGTGTGAATTTTTATATAGGGTATGTGGAAACTGCTCAGAGTTGCATTTCACCTTTCTAAACGAACTTTAATGACGCCATGTAAAAAGACACCTCGAACACTGTCCATGTAGGACAGACGTAAATATGTGTATTTATGTATGAAGGTTAAATTAGCATTTTAAAAGCATTACAATCACATTATGTGGTTGATTATTCAATAAATCCCTGAATTATATGTTTAACAAATCTCTAACCTTGTCCATGCAGGACAGAAGAAAATGTATATATGATGACAAGCATTGTATATGTGTGGTCACGTTTGTGGAAGAAAATAATAATACTAATAATAATAATAATAATAATAATAATAATAATAATAATAATAATAATAATAATAATAATAATAATAATAATAATAATAATAATAATATTAATAATAATAATAATAAAGCTACAACTACCACTACTACTACAAATAATAATAATAATAAATTTAATGCAGAATCACCAACACAAAAAAGATGTGGCTGGTGTATTAACCTAGTTGTGCTTGCGGAGGTTGAGCTTTGCTCTTTCGGCCCGCCTCTCAACTGTCAGTCAACTGTTTACTAACTACTGCCCGAAACTTTACTAACTTTCTGCCCGAAACTTTACTAACTTTCTGCCCGAAACGCTTTGCGTAATAGTGGCTTTAGGCATTGTATGTACTAACTCTATCTATAAATTCATCAATATTTGTATCACCCCTTGTATGTATGTACTTTACCTGAATAAACATTTGAAACAAACATTTACTTTTTTTTCCTCCACACCACACACACACGCACCCCAGGAAGCAGCCCGTGACAGCTGACTAACTATAAGGTACCTATTTAGTGCTAGGTAACAGGGGCATTCAGGGTGAAAGAAACTTTGTTCATTTATTTCTACCTGGTGCGGGAATCGAACCCGCGCCACAGAATTACAAGTACTGCGCGCTATCACCCAGGTTACCAGGCCCCAACTCACCTATGTACTCAGCTATTTGTACTCACCTATTTGTGCTTTGTGACCAAAGAGCTCTGGCTCTTTAGTCCCGCCTCTCAACTGTCAATCAACTGGAGTACAGGTTCCTGAGCCTATTGAACTCTATCGTATCTACACTTGAAACTGTGTATGGAGTCAGCCTCCACCACATCACTGCCAAATGCATTCAATTTGTCAACCACTCTGACACAAAAAAATTCTTTCTAATATCTCTGTGGCTCATTTGGGCACTCAATTTTCACCTGTGTCCCCTAATGCATGTGCCCCTTGTGTTAAATATCCTGTCTTTATCTATCCTGTTAATTCCTCTGAGAATTTTGTACGTGGTGATCATATCCCCCCTAACTCTTCTGTCTTCAAGCGACGTGAGGTTTAATTCCCGTAGTTTCTCCTCGTAGCTCATACCTCTCAGCCCGGGTACTAGCCTAGTGGCAATCCTTTGAACTTTTTCCAGTTTAGTCTTATCATTGACTAGATGTGGACTCCATGCTGGGGCTGCATACTCCAGGATTGGTCTGACATAGGTGGTATACAAAGTTCTGAATGATTTCTTGCACAAGTGTCTAAATGCCGTTCTTATGTTAGCAACCTGGCATGTGCCGCTGATGTTATCCTCTTGATATGGGCTTCAGGGGACAGGTCTGGCGTGATATCAACCCTTAGGTCTTTCTCTCTGACTCTTGAAGAATTTCATCTCCCAAATGATACCTTGTACCTGGCATCCTGCTCCATACACCTACCTTCATTACATTACATTTGCTTGTGTTAAACTCTAACAACCATTTGTTCGACCATTCCTTTAGTTTGTCTAGGTCTTCATGAAGCCTCAAGTAGTCCTCCTCTGTCTTAATACTTCTCATAATTTTGGCATCGTCAGCAAACATTGAGAGGAATGAGTCTATACCCTCCGGAAGATCGTTTACGTATAACAGAAACAGGATAGGACCGAGTACAGAACCCTATGGGACTCCACTAGTGACTTTACGCCAATCTGAGGTCTCACCCCTCACTGTAACTATTGCTTAGATATTCCCTTATTCACTAGAGCATTTTACCAGTTACTCCTGCCTGTCTCTCCAGTTTATGTACCAGCCTCTTATGGGGGACTGTGTCAAAGGCTTTCCGACAGTCCAAGAAAATGCAGTCCGTCCAGCCTTCTCTTTCTTCCTTAATCTTTGTCACCTGATCGTAGAATTCTATTAAGCCACTAAGGCAAGATTAAACCTCCCTGAACCCATGTTGGCGATTTGTCACGAAATCCCTTCTCTCCAGATGTGTTACTAGAATTTTTCTCACGATCTTCTCCATCACTTTGCATGGTATACAAGTTAAGGACACTGGCCTGTAGTTCAGTGCCTCGTGTCTGTCACCCTTTTTATATATTGGGACCACATTAGCCACCATCCATAGGTAGGTCTCCCGTCTCCAGTGACCTACTATACACTATGGAGAGTGGCAAGCAGAGTGCCTCTGCACACTCTTTCAATATCCATGGGTAGATCCCGTCTGGACCAACAGCCTTTCTCACATCCAGATCCAGCAGGTGTCTCTTGACCTCATCTCTCGTAATTTCGAACCCTTCCAAGGCCGCCTGGTTTACTGCCCCATCTTCTAGCGCAGTGACCTCACCATGTTTTATTGTGAAGACCTCCTCGAATCTCTTGTTGAGTTCTTCACACACCTCTTTGTTATTCTCTGTATACCTGTCCTCGCCTGTTCTAAGTTTTCATGAACTGTTCTTTCACTTTTGTTTTCCTCCTGATGTGACTGTGGAGTAGCTTTAGATCGAACTTGGCTTTGCTTGCTATATCATTTTCATAATTTTTCTCTGCTTCCCTTCTCACCCTAACATACTCAGTTCTGGTTCTCTGGTATCTTTCTCTGCTTTCTGGAGTTCTGTTATTTCGGAAGTTTCTCCACGCCCTTTAGTTCAGTTCCTTTGCTTCCATACATGCCCTGTTAATCCATGGATTCTTCTTTTGTTTCTCGGATTTTTCCTTTTGTGCCGGGATAAACCTGTTTACTGCCTCCTGACACTTTTGGGTGACATAGTCCATCATGTCTTGTACAGACTTAGCTTAGAGGTCGATATCAAATCGTACATCCCCTAGGAAACTTCTCATCCCCTCATAATTCCCCTTTCGGTATGCCAGCCTTTTGTTTTCTAGTTCTTTTTGGGGGGAGATAAATCCTATCTCTAACAAATACTCAAAGATCAATACGCTGTGATCTCTCATTTCCAAGGGTGCTTCCATCTTAACTTCCCTTTTATTCCACTCATTGAGGGTAAATATCAGATCAAGCATAGTAGTTTCATCCTCCCCTCTCATTGTGGTCGGTCCCTTCATGCGTTGGCTTAGAAAATTTCTTGTTGCCGTGTCCAGTAGCTTAGCACTCCATGTATCTGGTCCTTCATGTGTGTCTCTGTTCTCCCAATCTATCTTCCCGTGGTTGAAGCCTCCCATGATTAGTAGTCCAGAACCATTCCTACTAGCGAGATACGCTGTTCTCTCTATTATGTTAATGGTGGCCATGTTGTTTCTATCATATTCCTATCTGGGTCTTCTGTCATTTTGGTGGCGGGTTATGTTTGACTGCGACTATACTTTTTTGTCCTCTAGTTGCTATTGTACCTGTTATGTAGATTAACATTAGTGTGAGTAAAGAAGTAGTGAGTAGAGTTAGTGTGAGTGTGTGTCTGTGTGTGTACTCACCTATTTGTGCTTGCGGGGGTTGAGCTTTGGCTCTTTGGTCCCGCCTCTCAACTGTCAATCAACTGGTGTACAGATTCCTGAGCCTACTGGGCTATATCATATCTACATTTGAAACTGTGTATTGCGTCAGCCTCCACCACATCAATGCCTAATGCATTCCATCTGTTAACTACTCTGACACTGAAAAGTTCTTTCTAACGTCCCTGTGGTTTATTGGGTACTCAGTATCCACTGTGTCCCCTTGTTTCNTCCATTGGAAAAAAAAAAAAAAATAGTATATATATATATATATATATATATATATATATATATATATATATATATATAATATATATAGTATAGATATATACATATATAATATATATATATATATATATATATATATATATATATATATATATATATATATTATTAAATATGACCGAAAAAGTAAGATAAATAATTCTAACACGAATTTTCTCAATATTTCTTATGTTACTTTTCACTATTGATGGTAATTGAAAAATCAATTCTCCAAAATTCATTTTTATTTCTAGTCTGACGCGACACTTGAACGCGTTTCGTAATAACTTATTACATTTTCAAAGACTTTTAGTTTACACACTGTCGGGGTGTGAGTTGTGGGGGTGAGCAACAGTAAACTACATATCCTCTCAAGGTGGTTGCTCTTGCGATAACTGTTACTCACCGTAGTCCTGCGGGTCTTCTCTCTATCCTCACGGTGCCACTGTACGCCCAGGAGAGTACCCCAGTCCATCCCCCAACCGGCCTCAGGTCGAAGAATGAGTGGAGACACAGATTGTTCCCACAATTGTGTGCCCGCGCCGGCAAGGACTCTTACACTACTTACAAGGTCGCCAATTGGTGTTTTCCGGTGTCCAGTAACACTACAGTTGTGTTGCGTAATTGTGGTAATTGTGGCAAGAGCACGCTTGATTAATTTGATATCAGGCAAGTAATTAATCCTGTCACTCTGTCTTCTTTACATTTTTTGCAGTCACAAGGTTTATGGAGGGGATGATACAAACACCAAGGAATTTTTGGTATTTTACTTAAAACATCATGGTATTCATGTATCTATAAACACACGAAAAAATACAGCAGCCGCCCTCTCCTCAGCAGATAATTTGGAGCACACCGATATGGCAACACACTTCCACCCCTCACGTCACATGTCAAAACCAGCTGGTCCGCGCCCTACTACTCGTGAGAATGTTTATTGCTTGTTTTCCTGGCGTTGCGCACCCCGTTTCTTTAACTTCTTGTGAATCACTATATTTACCATCCACACGACATATCTATAATTCCGATAGGACGCAATAAACCACCACACTGGTCTCACGATCAATAACTCACTCTTACAGCACTTAAAGTGATATTTCACTGTACCAGGGAACTATACTGTTCTTGATAATAATCACTACGAATGCACTTAATCACGGTACTGTTCTTTGATTCGATAATTCCTCTTAAAGGCGATATCACAAGTAATCACTTCACACAAGTGAAATTATTCAATACACATATATAAATAAATCATAGATATCAATAATAGTAATTATACAAAGACTGGGCACATAGCCTAACACCAATAACTGGTTCACTAGTATATATATAATCGCATGAAATAAACTCTCGTCACAGCAAATTCTTTAGTAAATCCAGGTGCTTGTACACACCACATATATATATGTATATAAATGAATACTGTGAGTGCTCTGTATAGCCTCACTACGCGCATGGTGCCTACTGTGACATAGATCCAGGTGAGACTTGCTCACTACATGAAAGATACTCTGGCCAAATATATATATATAGCTAACTAAAGGGGAATTGGGAGGATAACTGTAATCACCTACCTCACCTATCCTATGATGAGAGTTGAGTTGCAGCTCCTGGTCCAGGCTCTCGCCTCGTGTACCCTCCAGAAACACAAGCCAATGTCTCAGGATTATCGCGTCTCGCCGCGTTCTGTCCACCGTAGGTCCGTGCTCCTCCTCCACGTCTTGTAGGGTTGGAGTCGGTCTCCTGGCCGTCAACTTCCCTCTCAATTACGGCTGCCAGCCTACGTCTCGGCGGTAGTCGTACGGATTCCCCAATTAGTTTCTTCTCTGCACTCCCAGTGGAATTGGCCCCGCCACTACGATGTCACTGTGAAGTTATCAGACGTCCCAGACGATACTGCTTAAACTCCACCTGCGCAGCACCCGAATCCAGAGCACTTGAAACTCAATATACTGTCAATTCCCTCATCGGTCCTCACACATGGAATGAAGGAAGACTTCTTGGTGTACTTGCATACAACTGGTAACTCGTAAGATTCCACGGGATAGTCGTGCTACTGTCGAACTGACAGGACCGTCGTTCACACATCCAACCTAGTTGACGAGTCGGTCAACCAGGTTCCCTCACGGTGGAATGGCCCGGCCGCTATGCTGTCTCCTAAACGAGTGAATTGCCACAGACGTCACATACGCCACTGCCCAGTCCACTTCTTGCAACGCACCTGTCCCGGAGCACTTGTTGCTCAATATTCCGTCAATTCCTTCTCCGGTCCACACATATGGAATGAAGGAAGACCTCTCAGAGTGCATGCCGACAACAGGAGACGCCTATATCCACCGGAGCTCGGGTAATCCATCCACTTGACAGGATTCCTTGGCGCACGTCTTGCCTCGATGACGTGCCGTGTGAGACTGTGGCGCCAACGCGACACTACGGCTGGACCCCCCCTGCCTTCGTGACGTCATATTTGCCAAGGGAGGTTTTCATTGGCTCCCAGTGCCACGTCGCTGACGGTGACCAATCTGGTGTCACTGACGTCACACGGTTTTGGCGGGAGAACAGAGGAGCCAGCGCCATATTGGCTTCCTAAAGGGCCTGTACCAGAGGCCAAAATACTCTTCTTTAACAAATTTATCGGCCCTGCGAGAACACTATACTCTCCCACATATGTCAAACTGAGGCCCGCACCGTAGAGAATGCTCGGTTAAAGTGGACATGACTCTTACAGCAGGCGTGGGAGAAATAGAAGGGGGGGGAACACCGTCACAACACACATAACTATAACCTGCAAACACTAAACAGAGTTCTTACTTATGCTATGATTTAAACAGCTTTCATTTTATACCCGCATTTTGGGTGAGGTGATATGTTACAACAGTTTTGGATGAGGTGAACAAAACTTTGGACACAGGGCAGAACACGAAACAATGGGTATTAATTGGGTATTAATTGGGTAAATTGATGGTAAGAATGGAAGTAACTGCAGAGGGCCTATTGGCCCATATTTCTTGATGCTTCTATATTGGAGTGGAGTCTTGAAGTGGGTAGAATATAGTTGTGCATTAATTGGCTGTTGATTGCTGGTGTTGACTACTTGATGTGTAGTGCCTCGCAGATGTCAAGCCGCCTGCTATCGCTGTATCTATCGATGATTTCTGTGTTGTTTCCTGAGATTTCTCTTGTGAAGGTCTGGTTTTGGGAAGAGATTATATGTTCCTTAATGGAGCCCTGTTGCTTATGCATCGTTAATCGCCTGGATAGAGATGTTGTTGTTTTGCCTATATACTGAGTTCTTTGAGGCTTTCAGTCCCCAAGTGGGCATTTGAAGGCATAGACGACGTTGGTCTCTTTTAAAGCGTTCTACTTTGTGTCTGGAGAGTTTCTCATGAGTAGGCTGGCCGTTTTTTTGGTTTTATAGTAAATCGTCAGTTGTATCTTCTGATTTTTGTCTGTAGGGATAATGTTTCTATTAACAATAATTTTCAGGACCCTTTCCTCCGTTTTATGAGCTGTGGAAAAGAAGTTCCTGTAAAATAGTCTAATGGTGTTGTGTTAGTTGTCTCTTCATGAGTTGTATGGCATTTCACCTTCCTTCTTATGATGTCTTCAATGAAACCATTGGAGAAGCCGTTGTTGACTAGGACCTGCCTTACCCTACAGAGTTCTTCATCGACTTGCTCCATCCTGAGCTGTGGCTGAGAGCACGGTCGACATAAGCGTTAACAATACTCCTCTTGTACCTGTCTGGGCAGTCACTGTTGGCATTGAGGCACATTCCGATGTTTGTTTCCTTAGTGTAGACTGTAGTGTGGAAACCTCCGCTCCTTTCCATGACTGTTACATCTAGAAAGGGCAATTTCCCATCCTTCTCCATCTCGTAAGTGAAACGCAACACAGAATGCCTCCTTCAGCTCCTGCAGATGTCTGACATCAGGTAACTGTGTAAAAATGTCGTCAACATACCTGCAGTATATGGCCAGTTTTAAGTTCATGTCGACTAAGACCTTTTGTTCGATGGGTCTTAGTCGAACATCGAACAAAATGTCTTATTTGACATTTTGTTCGAAACCATTCAGGCTCTGATACTGAGCGGATGGCTAAGGGTACACTTTTATATAAGTCTGTGCTGTTTTACCACTCTCCAGGCAATAAGAACTTCTATAGAGAACGTGGTGTTCCCTAGGTGGTACTATGATAACCTTCGTGTATGCTCATAGAGTAATATTACAATGGAGGCACACTTAAACACAATGATAAAATGTGTGAATTTACTGGCACAAATTACATGATCACACATACAAACACAAGCAATACACGAAAATGAAAATAAGGATAATAAATCTGGAGATCGTCAGCAACTCCTCTTTCACGACTTCCAACCACTACTTCAACTGGGCAGATTAGACAGGAGTCACACACTCTCTCACAGATGGGCCTCTTCGCCACATCGGCACCTCTTCTTCAACTGTCCTGCCGTCCACACACACTGTCCTCTCCAACAGTCCTGGACACAAGCTGCCTTGCAGCCTATTCTACTACTAAAGTATTAATGTCATACTGCCACGTACATAAGTAAATATCATGGCCTATCTAGCCTACTCACACAAGGGGTAATGGGAGGGAAATTTGATCTACCATTACATTCCTGGCTCACGACGCCTGTCCCTCAATGGTGTGAGGTTCCCAAGCTTCCTGAGTCGATCCTAGACGATCCAGGAACGTTCCACAGGTCCTCAGGTGACGTGAAGCCTTCGCGTCGTCGCCGTTCCAAATCCTGAGATGCAGCTATCCCAATCCTGGTTGATCAATGGGCACTGAGCTAATCACTATATTCACACACTCGTCCCTTCCACAAGGCGTTGCTCCTTGTCCTAGGAACGGTGTCGTCCCTCAAAACCCTCAGTGGATGTGACCCGGTCACAGCTTTGCCTGCCCGCCGCACCTTCCAGACCCCCTTCGTCCAGCGGGGCCGCCCAGCTTCGTCGCCGACTATTTTCCAAGTTTGGCACTCCTCTGCTCAATTAACTTGGTTCCTTTTTGCTTCCCAGAAGCGCAGGGTCTCCAATATCATATGGTGGGCTGCGATGGCTAGTTTAATCCACTGAATAAGGCTTGTAGAGCCTCAAATCCTCGAGAGCTGACTGAGGCGCGTCCTCTAACCTCCACAGTCAGGTCAACTCTGATGTTGGCGCCGCCCGGGGCACTCGGTGACGTCACGGCGGGCTCAGATTGGTCGCCGGCGACCTAAGTCGGCCAATCCGCGATCGGCTAGCATCCCTTACAAAACGTCATATCTGCAGTAGGGGATACTCTTTAATTTATATCAGGGCGCCACTTTCCCCTTTACCTACAACTTATAATGTAAATTTCTCCCTTAACTGGCGGCCGGTCTGGTCGCCACATATATCAACAGACTCCCTGTTCCTCAGAGAATCAGTAGGGAGAGCTGATATGACTCTTAAAGCAGGCAAATGAAAGAGATAGGAGGGGGCACCGTAACAGTATATATATATATATATATATATATATATATATATATATATATATATATATATATATATATATATATATATATATATATATATATATATATGTCGTACCTAGTAGCCAGAACTCACTTCTCAGCCTACTATGCAAGGCCCAATTTGCCTAATAAGCCAAGTTTTCATGAATTAATATATTTTCTCTAATTTTTTCTTATGAAATGATAAAGCTACCCATTTCATTATGTATGAGGTCAATTTTTTTTAATTGGAGTTAAAATTAACGTAGTTATATGACCGAACCTAACCAACCCTACCTAACCTAACCTAACCTATCTTTATAGGTTAGATTAGGTTAGGTATCCGAAAAAGTTAGGTTAGGTTAGGTTAGGTAGGTTAGGTAGTCGAGAAACAATTAATTCAAAATTTTTTGGCTTATTAGGCAAATCGGGCCTTGCAAAGTAGGCTGAGAAGTGCGTTCTGGCTACTAAGTACGACATATATATATATATATATATATATATATATATATATATATATATATAGGGGTACCACCTCTGGTGCAATTGCAGGGACCCACATCCTCGAAGAAGAAAACAAAGAGCATTCAGAGAAGATCTTGTGGATTCTCACTGAATACTTTATTCTTTTCCTCTCCTACCACCCCCATTATTTTTTTGTATGTATATATATATATTTTGTATGTATATATATATATATATATATATATATATATATATATATATATATATATATATATATATATATATATATATATATATATATATATATATATATATATATATATATATATATATATATATATATACATATATACATTCTTGTGTATATTTGTATATGTGTCTGTATATTAATTTTTATAACTAGAAGTTGTTTGCCCTTGTCCTAGTGAGGCTTCCCAGAAAATAGCAGAGAAAGAGAGAGAGAGAAAGAACCAAGAACCATAGCTGTTGACAGGGTAGTATCGAGTAATATCAAAGAAATGGGGATTGAGATCATACTACATAAAGAGAGAGTGGGGAGTCATGGCGGTTCGAGTGGGTGTGTGTGCACGTGACAACGAGGCTAGTGTTGGAGCCGCATCCCGAAAAATTGTGACGCTGAACCCCTCATCAAGTGCCAGAAGCGCCCAAGGTGATCTCCTGGACAAAATAAGTACTCTTCGGGTTTTGGGTTGGGTGGTCCATAAGGAAAGACGACCAAAAACAACATCATAATAATACACAACCAATATAACCTTCAGGAACGTACTTAACCTAAAATATCCTACTAATTCAATCAACTAAATAACTGAGTACTCGTCCACAAAACCATCATAAGACTTGCTCCTTAACACTGACAATACACACGTCACCGTAGCACGTCATTTATTGGGAAAGTTGGAGCATAAGTTGTTTTTAATACTTACATCTTTTTTAAAGTCGTCCCTCTTAATATGTTAAGATCTCATTTTTCTTATTAAATTGTTTTCCTTAAATTACTGAAATTGTTGCATTTTCTTGTAAATTATAGGAAAAGTCTGTCTGTTCGTATCGTCAAATATCGTATCCAGCAATATATGCTATCTTCCGTAACTCATTTTAACCCATCACACACTCACCTTACGTTTATCCCAAGTTCATTGTTGGAAAAGAACGTGTGTAGTGTACTGTCAGTGTTAAGGTGCAACTCTTATGATGGTTTTGTGGACATGTACTCAGTTATTAAGTCAATTGAGTTGGTAGGATACGTTTTTGAAAGTTATATTGGTTGTGTATAGGTTTTGCACGTGTGATTTTCATACTTGTGTCTTTTTGAGTTTTTGAATGTGTGTATGTGTGAAATAGGTATGTTTGCAGAAGGTAGGGGTATGTTAGTTAGATAAGATAGTAACATATTTTTGTTAAATTATTGGAATTGTATGTGTTTGACGCATTTGTATTAATGTTTATGTATGCCTTTTTGTAAGTTTGTTTAATTATATGCAAGTAAGAATGTGACAGGAATTTTTTGTTCCTGTTTTACAATTTCTGTGACGTGAGTAACTCTGAGAGAATGTGTATATACAAAAGAGACTGTGAAAGTTTGAGCAAGTGGTTCAGTTAGTGAACTGAGTATTTGCGTGCATGTGTAATTCTGCGTTTGTTTGTGTAACATTAAAAATATAATTGTATAAGTTTGTGTATATTTGTACATGTTTTGTAATAAGGAAGTGTTTGTGTAAGTTTTGTACGTGTTTTGTAAATAAGGAAGTTTTTGAACAGGTATGTGTTTATATAAGTATGTGTATTTTGTGTGAGTTGTATGAATTTGTGTAAGTTTGAGAATATAATTGTATGTGTTTGTGTAAGTTTGATAATATAATTTAATGTGAAGGTACAAGTTTGTGTAAGTTTTGTAAAAAAGTGTAAGTTTGTATATTATGAATGTAAGTATTTGTGTGTGTTTGTGATTGTGTGTGTGTGTGTGTGTGTGTGTGTGTGTGTGTGTGTGTGTGTGTGTGTGTGTACTCACCTAGTTGTGCTTGCGGGGGTTGAGCTCTGGCTCTTTGGTCCCGCCTCTCAACCGTCAATCAACAGGTGTACAGTTTCCTGAGCCTAATGGGCTCTATCATATCTACACTTGAAACTGTGTATGGAGTCAGCCTCCACCACATCGCTTCCTAATGCATTCCATTTGTCAACCACTCTGACACTAAAAAAGTTCTTTCTAATATCTCTGTGGCTCATTTGGGCACTCAGTTTCCACCTGTGCGTGTGCCCCTTGTGTTAAACAGCCTGTCTTTATCAACCCTGTCGATTCCCCTGAGAATCTTGAATGTGGTGATCATGTCCCCCTAACTCTTCTGTCTTCCAACGAAGTGAGGTTTAATTCCTGCAGTCGCTCCTCGTAGCTCATACCTCTCAGCTCGGGTACTAGTCTGGTGGCAAACCTTTGAACCTTTTCCAGTTTAGTCTTATGCTTGACTAGATAGGGACTCCATGCTGGAGCCGCATACTCCAGGATTGGTCTGACATATGTGGTATATAATGTTCTGAAAGATTCCTTACACAAGTTTCTAAAGGCCGTTCTTATGTTAGCCAACCTGGCATATGCTGCTGATGTTATCCTCTTGATATGAGCTTCAGGGGACAGGTCTGGCGTGATATCAACCCCCAGGTCTTTCTCTCTCTCTGACTCTTGAAGTATTTCATCTCCCAAATGATACCTTGTATCTGGTCTCCTGCTTCCTACCCCTATCTTCATTACATTACATTTGCTTGGGTTAAACTCTAACAGCCATTTGTTCGACCATTCCTGCAGCTTGTCCAGGTCTTCTTGAAGTCTCAAGCTGTCCTCCTCTGTCTTAATCCTTCTCATAATTTTGGCGTCGTCAGCAAACATTGAGAGGAATGAGTCTATACCCTCTGGGAGATCATTTACGTATATCAGAAACAGGATAGGTCCAAGTACAGAGCCCTGTGGGACTCCACTGGTGACTTCACGCCAGTCTGAGGTCTCACCCCTCACTGTAACTCTCTGCTTCCTATTGCTTAGGTACTCCCTTATCCACTGGAGCGCCCTACCTGTTACTCCTGCCTGTTTCTCCAGCTTATGCATCAACCTTTTATGGGGTACTGTGTCAAAGGCTTTCCGACAGTCCAAAAAAATGCAGTCCGCCCACCCTTCTCTTTCTTGCTTAATTCTTGTCACCTGATCGTAGAATTCTATCAAGCCTGTAAGGCAAGATTTACCCTCCCTGAACCCATGTTGATGGGTTGTCACGAAGTCTCTTCTCTCCAGATGTGTTACTAGGTTTTTTCTCACAATCTTCTCCATCACCTTGCATGGTATACAAGTTAAGGACACTGGCCTGTAGTTCAGTGCCTCTTGTCTGTCACCCTTTTTGTATATTGGTACTACATTAGCAGTCTTCCATATTTCTGGTAGGTCCCCCGTTTCCAGTGACTTACTATACACTATGGAGAGTGGTAAGCAAAGTGCTCCTGCACACTCTTTCAATACCCATGGCGAGATTCCATCCGGCCCAACAGCTTTTCTCACATCCAGCTCCAATAGGTGCTTTTTGACCTCATCTCTTGTAATTTCGAACCTATCCAAGGTCACCTGGTTTGCTGCCACCTCTCCCAGCGCCGTGATATCTCCCTGTTCTATTGTAAAGACCTCCTGGAACCTTTTGTTGAGTTCTTCACACACCTCTTTGTCATTCTGTGTGTGTGTGTGTGTACTCACCTATTTGTACTCACCTATTTGTGCTTGCGGGGGTTGAGCTTTGGCTCTTTGGTCCCGCCTCTCAACTGTCAATCAACTGGTGTACAGATTCCCGAGCCTACTGGGCTCTATCATATCTACACTTGAAACTGTGTATGGAGTCAGCCTCCACCACATCACTGCCTAATGCATTCCATCCGTTAACTACTCTGACACTGAAAAAGTTCCTTCTAACGTCTCTGTGGCTCATGTGGGTACTCAGTTTCCACCTGTGTCCCCTTGTTCGCGTCCCCCCAGTGTTGAATAGTTTGTCCTTGTCTACCCGGTCGATTCCTCTGAGGATTTTGTAGGTTGTGATCATATCTCCCCTTACTCTTCTGTCTTCCAGTGTCGTAAGGTGCATTTCCCGCAGCCTTTCCTCGTAACTCATGCCTCTTAGTTCTGGGACTAGTCTAGTGGCATACCTTTGGACTTTTTCCAGCTTCGTCTTGTGCTTGACAAGGTACGGGCTCCATGCTGGGGCTGCATACTCCAGGATTGGTCTTACATATGTGGTGTACAAGATTCTGAATGATTCCTTACACAGGTTCCTGAACGCTGTTCTGATGTTAGCCAGCCTCGCATATGCCGCAGATGTTATCCTTTTTATGTGGGCTTCAGGAGACAGGTTTGGTGTGATATCAACTCCTAGATCTTTCTCTCTGTCCGTTTCATTAAGTACTTCATCTCCTATTCTGTATCCTGTGTCTGGCCTCCTGTTTCCACTGCCTAGTTTCATTACTTTGCATTTACTCGGGTTGAACTTCAACAGCCATTTGTTGGACCATTCACTCAGTCTGTCTAGGTCGTCTTGTAGCCTCCTACTATCGTCCTCAGTTTCAATCCTCCTCATAATTTTTGCATCATCGGCAAACATTGAGAGAAACGATTCTATACCCTCTGGGAGATCATTTACATATATCAGAAACAGTATAGGTCCAAGGACTGACCCCTGCGGGACTCCACTCGTAACGTCTCGCCAATCTGAGACCTCACCCCTCACACTGACTCTTTGTCTCCTGTTGCTTAGGTACTCCTGTATCCAACGGAGTACCTTCCCTTTCACTCCAGCCTGCATCTCCAGCTTTTTCACTAGCCTCTTGTGTGGCACTGTATCAAAGGCTTTCTGACAATCCAAAAATATGCAGTCTGCCCACCCTTCTCTTTCTTGCCTTATTTTTGTTGCCTGGTCGTAGAATTCAAGTAACCCTGTGAGGCAGGACCTGCCATCCCTGAATCCATGTTGTGCTGTGTTACAAAGTTCTTTCGCTCCAGGTGCTCCACTAGCTTTCTTCGCACAATCTTCTCCATCAGCTTGCATGGTATGCAGGTTAGGGACACTGGCCTGTAATTCAGTGCCTCCTGTCTATCCCCTTTCTTGTATATCGGGACTACATTAGCTGCTTTCCAAATTTCTGGCAGTTCCCCTGTTGCCAGAGATTTGTTATACACTATGGAGAGTGGTAGGCACAGTTCTTCTGCTCCTTCCTTAAGTATCCAAGGAGAGATTCCATCTGGGCCTATAGCCTTTGTCACATCCAACTCTAGTAAACACTTTCTTACTTCCCCGCTTGTAATCTCAAACTCTTCCAGTGGTTCCTGGTTAGCTATCCCCTCTCTTAACTCTGGGATTTCTCCTTGTTCTAGGGTGAAGACCTCTTGGAATTTCTTATTCAGTTCCTCACATACTTCCTTGTCGTTTGTAGTGAATCCTTCTGCCCCTATCCTTAATTTCATAACCTGTTCCTTTACTGTTGTTTTTCTCCTGATGTGGCTATGCAGCAATTTAGGCTGAGTCTTTGCCTTGCTTGCGATGTCGTTTTCGTATTGTCTTTCCGCCTCTCTTCTCATCCTGACATATTCATTCCTGGCATTCTGGTATCTTTCTCTGCTCTCCAGTGTCCTGTTATTCCTATAGTTTCTCCATGCCCTTTTACTTTGTTGCTTAGCTAGCCTACATCTCTGATTAAACCATGGGTTTCTCATCTTCATTTCACTGTTTTCCTTTTGGGCTGGGACAAACTTGTTTGCTGCTTCCTTGCACTTTTGCGTGATGTAGTCCATCATATCTTGGGCCGTCTTTTCCCTGAGCTCTGTTTCCCATGCTATGTCTGTTAGGAATTTTCTTATCTCCTCATAGTTTCCCTTTCGGTATGCTAACCTTTTGGTTTCAGTATCTCTCCTCGAGTTCAATAACCTTCTTCAATCAGGTACTCAAACTCCAATACACTGTGGTCGCTCATCCCTACTGGGGCCTCAAAACCGATTTCTCTTATGTCAGAGTCGTTCAGGGTGAAGACCAGGTCGAGTCTCGCTGGTTCGTCATTTCCTCTCATCCTTGTGGGTTCTCTGACATGCTGGGTTAAGAAGTTTCTAGTCACCACCTCCAGTAGTTTGGCTCTCCACGTATCCTCGCCGCCATGCGGTTCCTTGTTCTCCCAATCAATCCTTCCGTGATTGAAGTCCCCCATGATGAGCAGGTGGGATCTATTTCTACAGGCAGCAGAGGCTGCCCTCTCAATTATAGTGTTAACTGCCATGTTGTTGTTTTCATACTCTTGACTGGGTCTTCTGTCATTTGGTGGAGGGTTATATATTACTGCTACTACTATCCTTGGTCCTCCCATTGTCATGGTGCCTGCTATGTAGTCTCTGAAACCCTCACAGCCCGGGATAGCCATCTCCTTAAAACTCCATTCCTTTCTCATGAGTAGGGCCACTCCGCCTCCTCCCCTACCTTCCCTCTCTTTCCTTATTACTGTGTACTCCTGGGGAAACACAGCATTCGTTATGATTCCAGAGAGTTTTGTCTCAGTGAGTCCGATTACATCTGGGTTCACTTCTTGTGTTCTTTCCCTTAGTTCACTTGTCTTGCTTGTGATCCCATCTATGTTCGAGTACATTACCTGAAACTGACTCTCTTCTGCTTCTCCTCTGGGGGGACCTGTGGGGTCTGGGGTGAGCGGGAGCTTGGAGGATCTGGTACGGGAGACTGGTGGAGGAGGAAGGGCTTGGGGGTGGAGGGGAGGGGGAGGGAAGGGTGGGTGGTGAAGGGGGAGGGTAGGGGGGGTGAGANCTGCCGGCACTCGGATGGTTATCTTGGGCATGACATTTTACCAAATCACCTCATTCTTTGGGGCACACGTGAGGAACAGTCAATTTTATTGCGAACAAGCCTGAATGGTCCCAGGACTATATGCGCAATGAAACTCACACCCCAAAGAATGAGGTGATTTGGTAAAATGCTATGCCAAGATAACCATCCGAGTGCCGGCGGTGAGGTGGTTCAAATAGCTTCGGCTATCACCTCATTATGTCCGGTCGTGATGGTCAAGTGGTTTAAGGCGTCTTGTACATACCAGTTGCGTTGCTCCTGGGAGTATGGGTTCGAGTCACTTCTGGGGTGTGAGTTTTCATTCGCATATAGTCCTGGGGACCATTCAGGCTTGTTCGCATTTGTGTTCCTCACGTGTGCCCCAAAGAATGAGGTGATTTGGTAAAATGCTATGCCCAAGATAACCATCCGAGTGCCGGCGGTGAGGTGGTTCAAATAGCTTCGGCTATCACCTCATTATGTCCGGTCGTGATGGTCAAGTGGTTTAAGGCGTCTTGTACATACCAGTTGCGTTGCTCCTGGGAGTATGGGTTCGAGTCACTTCTGGGGTGTGAGTTTTCATTCGCATATAGTCCTGGGGACCATTCAGGCTTTTCGCATTTGTGTTCCTCACGTGTGCCCCAAAGAATGAGGTGATTTGGTAAAATGCTATGCCCAAGATAACCATCCGAGTGCGGCGGCGGTGAGGTGGTTCAAATAGCTTCGGCTATCACCTCATTATGTCCGGTCGTGATGGTCAAGTGGTTTAAGGCGTCTTGTACATACCAGTTGCGTTGCTCCTGGAGTATGGGTTCGAGTCACTTCTGGGGTGTGAGTTTTCATTCGCATATAGTCCTGGGGACCATTCAGGCTTGTTCGCATTTGTGTTCCTCACGTGTGCCCCAAAGAATGAGGTGATTTGGTAAAATGCTATGCCCAAGATAACCATCCGAGTGCCGGCGGTGAGGTGGTTCAAATAGCTTCGGCTATCACCTCATTATGTCCGGTCGTGATGGTCAAGTGGTTTAAGGCGTCTTGTACATACCAGTTGCGTTGCTCCTGGGAGTATGGGTTCGAGTCACTTCTGGGGTGTGAGTTTTCATTCGCATATAGTCCTGGGGACCATTCAGGCTTGTTCGCATTTGTGTTCCTCACGTGTGCCCCAAAGAATGAGGTGATTTGGTAAAATGCTATGCCAAGATAACCATCCGAGTGCCGGCGGTGAGGTGGTTCAAATAGCTTCGGCTATCACCTCATTATGTCCGGTCGTGATGGTCAAGTGGTTTAAGGCGTCTTGTACATACCAGTTGCGTTGCTCCTGGGAGTATGGGTTCGAGTCACTTCTGGGGTGTGAGTTTTCATTCATATATATATATATATATATATATTATATATATATATATATATAATTATATATATAATATATATATATATATATATTATATAAACTGAAAACTCACACCCCAGAAGTGACTCGAACCCATACTGCCAGGAGCAACGCAACTGGTATGTACAGCGACACCTTAATCCGCTTGACCATCACGACTGGACATAAGGAGTCCTTCTGTCCGGTACCTAGTAGCCAGAATACAGTACTAGGCCTATCATGCAGGGCGCGATTTGCCTAATAAACCAAGTTTTCCTGAATGTATTTATTTTCTATTTTTTTCTTATGAAATCATAAAGCTATTCATTTCATTATGTATGAGTTATGTTCTTTTAATTTGAGTTAAAACTAACGTGGATATATGACCGAACCTAACCAACCCTACCTAACCTAACCTAATATATCTCACCTAACCTAAACTAACATAACTAAGTTAATAATTTATGTTCCATAATATAATAATAATATTTCAAATAATCCAATTGGAAACAATATTTTGAAAATAAAAAAATCACTCGGCCTGATAGGCAAATCGGGCCTAGCATAGTAGGCCGAGAAGTGCGTTCTGGCTACTAAGTATGACATATGTATATATATATATATATATATATATATATATATATATATATATATATATATATATATATATATTATGCTTGCATACCATCACAAATATCTAGATAACAATCCAGGTGGTTTGGGAGGGGGAGGGTGGGCATGTGGTTTCTCAAGGTAATAGATTTGCTCTGGGAACCGGCTCGATATTGTGCCTATAAAAGGAGTGAATGATAATAAAGTATTAAGACATTCAGTGAGCCACACCTTGGGGCAGCTATACACAGGTGACCATGGTCACACTTCTCTATTCCAAACAAATTATTCATATTATATTTTGTTCGTGATTGCATTCAAGTACATATGTTAAAAGTTGTAAAAAAGTAGGTGGTGAAGGTGAGGGAAGCTGCAATGTACATGCAGCTGGAGTTTCCTTTAGGCTGTGGAGTTGTGTCTCGTGTCTAGTGGTCGCTTCAGGACAAACAAGTTACCGATAGAGAGACCTAGGCATTGTCCACCTCACGAGGCAGGAGCAGAGCCTCATGGTGTCATAATGAGTATTGATGAGTAGATGTTGAGTGATGAGGCGAGGCCAGACACGGGAGGTGGGCTCGCCTGCGGTGTACTACTGCCTGTTCTCTGGACCCTGCGATCACACGCTCCTCACTCTACTTGTCAGCTCTTACAACACACACAACTCTCCTAGCCTACTGCTCCTAGCCCACCCTTGACCCACTACTCCTGGGCCCAACGCTCCTAGCCCACCCTTGACCCACTACTCCTGGGCCCAACGCTCCTAGCCCACACTTGACCCACTACTCCTTGCACACCGCTCCTAGCCCACCCTTGACCCACTACTCCTGGTTTACAGCCCCACTGTCAGTTCCAAACACTGATCGCTCAGTTAAAGATTTTCCACAGCGACGATACCTGGAGCCAACCTAAGTGTTGATCAGTGGCGACGATGGTAGTGGTGTGGTTGTGGGTGACTATGGTGGGGGTGGTGAGGTGTTCCAGCCTCCGACCACACCACACACCTGCCATCCCGAGATACAGCTCTTCAGCAGCTGTGATGCAGGGGCCCCAGGTTCCACACATAGGACCCGGCTCAGCCAGAAGTCCGCTACTTCAACTGCCTGAGAAGACTCCGTGGGGTGGTCGGGGGATGAGTAATGCAGGTGTGGGATGTGTGACGGAGACTCCCCCAGCACACAACCTTACACTCACCAGAGAGCTGTTACCGGAGCTGCTGTTGGTAGTTCTCCAGTACTTGCGGGCCCCCAGCCTCGTCCTCCTCACCACCACCAGTCACCAAGGTATAGTACCATCATTCTTAAACAATAATTGTGAGCCTGGCCGTAGTTACGACCAGGGATTGTCCCTACAGGAACATACATTGCGCACTACAATAACAACACCACTACCACTACATTCAACCACTACCACTACGTTCCTTATTGCATCTAAAAATGTCCTTCACAACATACATTAATAGTCATAACAGGTCCCCAGCTGGACTTTATTATTTGAGAACAACTTGCAACAGCTAGGGACACCTGTGTCCCATGCACCATCAGCACATGTGTCCCATACACCACCAACACGTGTGTCTCCTGCACCACCAACACGTGTGTCCCCTGCACCACCAACACGTGTGTCCCCCTGCACCACCAGGTCAGAGGTCCGCGGTTGTTCAACGTCCTCCCAGCAAGCATAAGAAATATTGCCGGAACAACCGTGGACATCTTCAAGAGGAAACTAGATTTATTCCTCCAAGGAGTGCCGGACCAACCGGGCTGTGGTGGGTATGTGGGCCTGCGGGTCGCTCCAAGCAACAGCCTGGTGGACCAAACTCTCACAAGTCAAGCCTGGCCTCGGGCCGGGCTTGGGGAGTAGAAGAACTCCCAGAACCCCATCAACCATGTATCAACCAGGTATCAACCAACACCTGTGTCCCATGCACCACCGACACGTGTGTCCCATACACCACCAACACGTGTGTCCCCTGCACCACCAACACCTGTGTCCCATGCACCACCGACACGTGTGTCCCCTGCACCACCAACACCTGTGTCCCATGCACCACCAACACGTGTGTCCCATGCACCACCAACACGTGTGTCCCCTGCACCACCAACACGTGTGTCCCCTGCACCACCAACACCTGTGGCCCCTGCACCACCAACACGTGTGTTCCTGCACCACCACCACGTGTGTCCCCTGCACCACCAACACGTGTGTCCCCTGCACCACCAACACGTGTGTCCCTGCACCACCAACACCTGTGTCCCCTGCACCACCAACACCTGTGGCCCCTGCACCACCAACACGTGTGGCCCCTGCACCACCAACACCTGTGGCCCCTGCACCACCAACACCTGTGTCCCCTGCACCACCAACACGTGTGTCCCCTGCACCACCAACACGTGTGTCCCCTGCACCACCAACACCTGTGTCCCCTGCACCACCAACACCTGTGGCCCCTGCACCACCAACACCTGTGGCCCCTGCACCACCAACACGTGTGTCCCCTGCACCACCAACACGTGTGGCCCCTGCACCACCAACACGTGTGTCTCCTGCACCACCAACACGTGTGTCTCCTGCACCACCAACACGTGTGTCTCCTGCACCACCAACACGTGTGTCTCCTGCACCACCAACACGTGTGTCTCCTGCACCACCAACACGTGTGTCTCCTGCACCACCAACACGTGTGTCTCCTGCACCACCAACACGTGTGTCTCCTGCACCACCAACATGTGTGTCTCCTGCACCACCAACACGTGTGTCTCCTGCACCACCAACACGTGTGTCTCCTGCACCACCAACACGTGTGTCTCCTGCACCACCAACACGTGTGTCTCCTGCACCACCAACACGTGTGTCTCCTGCACCACCAACACCTGTGTCTCCTGCACCACCAACACGTGTGTTCTCCTGCACCACCAACACGTGTGTCCCTGCACCACCAACACGTGTGTCCCTGCACCACCAACACGTGTGTCCCCTGCACCACCAACACCTGTGGCCCCTGCACCACCAACACCTGTGGCCCCTGCACCACCAACACCTGTGGCCCCTGCACCACCAACACGTGTGTCTCCTGCACCACCAACACGTGTGTCTCCTGCACCACCAACACGTGTGTCCCCTGCACCACCAACACCTGTGGCCCCTGCACCACCAACACGTGTGTTCCCTGCACCACCACCACGTGTGTCCCTGCACCACCAACACCTGTGGCCCCTGCACCACCAACACGTGTGTTCCCTGCACCACCACCACGTGTGTCTCCTGCACCACCAACACCTGTGTCCCCTGCACCACCAACACGTGTGTCCCCTGCACCACCAACACCTGTGGCCCCTGCACCACCAACACCTGTGGCCCCTGCACCACCAACACGTGTGTCTCCTGCACCACCAACACGTGTGTCTCCTGCACCACCACCACGTGTGGCCCCTGCACCACCAACACGTGTGTCCCCTGCACCACCAACACGTGTGTCCCCTGCACCACCAACACCTGTGTCCCCTGCACCACCAACACCTGTGGCCTCTGCACCACCAACACGTGTGGCCCCTGCACCACCAACACCTGTGGCCCCTGCACCACCAACACCTGTGTCCCCTGCACCACCAACACGTGTGTCTCCTGCACCACCAACACCTGTGTCCCTGCACCACCAACACCTGTGTCCCTGCACCACCAACACCTGTGGCCCCTGCACCACCAACACGTGTGGCCCCTGCACCACCAACACCTGTGCCCCTGCACCACCAACACGTGTGGCCCCTGCACCACCAACACGTGTGTCTCCTGCACCACCAACACGTGTGTCTCCTGCACCACCAACACCTGTGTCTCCTGCACCACCAACATGTGTGTCTCCTGCACCACCAACACGTGTGTCTCCTGCACCACCAACATGTGTGTCTCCTGCACCACCAACACGTGTGTCTCCTGCACCACCAACACCTGTGTCTCCTGCACCACCAACACGTGTGTCTCCTGCACCACCAACACGTGTGTCTCCTGCACCACCAACACGTGTGTCTCCTGCACCACCAACACGTGTGTCTCCTGCACCACCAACACGTGTGTCTCCTGCACCACCAACATGTGTGTCTCCTGCACCACCAACACGTGTGTCTCCTGCACCACCAACACGTGTGTCTCCTGCACCACGAACACGTGTGTCTCCTGCACCACCAACACGTGTGTCTCCTGCACCACCAACACCTGTGTCTCCTGCACCACCAACACGTGTGTCTCCTGCACCACCAACACGTGTGTCTCCTGCACCACCAACACCTGTGTCTCCTGCACCACCAACACCTGTGGCCCCTGCACCACCAACACGTGTGTCTCCTGCACCACCAACACGTGTGTCTCCTGCACCACCAACACGTGTGTCTCCTGCACCACCAACACCTGTGTCTCCTGCACCACCAACACGTGTGTCTCCTGCACCACCAACACGTGTGTCTCCTGCACCACCAACATGTGTGTCTCCTGCACCACCAACACGTGTGTCTCCTGCACCACCAACACCTGTGTCTCCTGCACCACCAACACGTGTGTCTCCTGCACCACCAACACGTGTGTCTCCTGCACCACCAACACCTGTGTCTCCTGCACCACCAACACCTGTGGCCCCTGCACCACCAACACGTGTGTCTCCTGCACCACCAACACCTGTGTCTCCTGCACCACCAACACGTGTGTCTCCTGCACCACCAACACGTGTGTCTCCTGCACCACCAACACGTGTGTCCCCTGCACCACCAACACGTGTGTCTCCTGCACCACCAACACCTGTGTCCCATGCACCACCAACACCTGTGTCCCATGCACCACCAACACATGTGGCCCCTGCACCACTAACACGTGTGTCTCCTGCACCACCAACACCTGAGTCCCATGCACCACCAACACCTGTGTCCCCTGCGCCACCAACACCTGTGTCTCCTGCACCACCAACACCTGTGGCCCATGCACCACCAACACCTATGTCTCTGCACCACAATACCTGTGCCCTCTGTTCCACCAACACTTTTGTCCCCTGCCCCGCCAACACCTGTTTTACCTGCACCACCAACACCTGTGTCCTCTGTTCCACCAACACCGGTGTCCAAAGCACTCTCAACACCTGTGTTATTCCTGCACCACCAACACCTGTGTTATTCCTGCACCACCAACACCTGTGACACTGGCGCCACCTACACTTGTGTCCCAATTGCCACAAACACCTGTGTTTCATGGACCATCGACAAGTGTGTGTCATGAACAACCAACACCTGTATCTTCTCTATCAGCAACACCTGTTTCCCATGCACCAACAAAACCTGTGTCACCTTGCACCTCCAACACCTGTGTCCCCTACTTCACTCACACATGTGTCCTCTGATGCAACACCATCTGCTTCCTAAGCACCCCCCTAACACCTGGGTAAACCCTGCACCCTCGACACCTGTGTCCCAAGCACCCCCAAGCACCTGTGTAAGCCCTGCACCACCAGCACTTGTGTTCCCTGCACCACCAACACTTGTGTTCCCTGCACCACCAACACCTGTGTCTCCTGCACCACCAACACGTGTGTCTCCTGCACCACCAACATCTGTGGCCCCTGCACCACCAACACGTGTGTCTCCTGCACCACCAACACCTGTGGCCACTGCACCACCAACACGTGTGTCTCCTGCACCAACAACACCTGTGTCTCCTGCACCACCAACACCTGTGGCACCTGCACCACCAACACGTGTGTCTCCTGCACCACCAACACCTGTGTCTCCTGCACCACCAACACGTGTGTCACCTGCACCACCAACACGTGTGTCCCCTGCACCACCAACACCTGTGTCTCCTGCACCACCAACACCTGTGGCCCCTGCACCACCAACACGTGTGTCTCCTGCACCACCAACACGTGTGTCTCCTGCACCACCAACACCTGTGGCCCCTGCACCACCAACACCTGTGGCCCCTGCACCACCAACACCTGTGGCCCCTGCACCACCAACACGTGTGTCTCCTGCACCACCAACACCTGTGTCTCCTGCACCACCAACACCTGTGTCCCATGCACCACCAACACCTGTGTCCCATGCACCACCAACACCTGTGGCCCCTGCACCACCAACACGTGTGTCTCCTGCACCACCAACACCTGTGTCCCATGCACCACCAACACCTGTGTCCCCTGCGCCACCAACACCTGTGTCTCCTGCGCCACCAACACCTATGTCTCTGCACCACCAACACCTATGTCTCTGCACCACAATACCTGTGCCCTCTGTTCCACCAACACTTTTATCCCCTGCCCCGCCAACACGTGCCCCGTCAAATCAAATCATCTCAAGATAACACCTGTTTTACCTGCACCACCAACACCTGTGTCCTCTGTTCCACCAACACCGGTGTCCAAAGCACTCTCAACACCTGTGTTATTCCTGCACCACCAACATCTGTGTTATTCCTGCACCACCAACACCTGTGACACTGGCGCCACCTACACTTGTGTCCCAATTGCCACAAACACCTGTGTTTCATGGACCATCGACAAGTGTGTGTCATGAACAACCAACACCTGTATCTTCTCTATCAGCAACACCTGTTTCCCATGCACCAACAAAACCTGTGTCACCTTGCACCTCCAACACCTGTGTCCCCTACTTCACTCACACATGTGTCCTCTGATGCAACACCATCTGCTTCCTAAGCACCCCCCTAACACCTGGGTAAACCCTGCACCATCGACACCTGTGTCCCAAGCACCCCCAAGCACCTGTGTAAGCGCTGCACCACCAGCACTTGTGTTCCCTGCACCACCAACACTTGTGTTCCTGCACCACCAACACCTGTGTCACAAGCAACACCAACACCTGTGTCACATGCAACACCGACACCTGTGTCACATGCAACACCAACACCTGTGTCCTCTGTTCCACCAACACCTTTGCCCAAAGCACCCCAACATATGTGTCCCTATGCCCCTCCAACACCTATGCCCTGTGAACTATAAACAACTGTGTCCCTTTGCACCAACAACATCTGTGTCTCCCTGCACCACCAAGACCTGTGTCCATTGCTCAACCAACACCTGTATTTCCTGTACCATCAACACCTGTGTCACCTACACCACCAACACCTGTGTCACATGCACCACCAACACCTGTGTCGCCTACACCACCAACACCTGTGTCACATGCAACACCAACACCTGTGTCTCTTGCTCCACCAACACGTGTGTCTCCTGCACCACCAACACCTGTTTCCCATGCACCATTAACATATGTGTCCCATGCACAGCCAACACCTGTGTCCCATGCTCTTCGAACACCTGTGTCCAATGCACCACCAACACATGTGTCCCATGTATCACCAATACTTGTGACCCCTGCAACACCAACAACTGTGTCACGTGAGCCACCAACAGCTGTGTCCCTGTTCCAACAACACTTGTGATAATCCTGTGTCCCATGCTACACTAACACCTGTATTCTGTGTACTACGAAATCTGTGTCCAGTCAACACCCACCACCTGTGTCCCATGGATCACCAACACCTGTGTCCCATGCACCACCAACACCTGTGCCCAATGCACTATAATTACTTTTTGCCAATGCAACATAAACACCTGTGTCACCTATATGACCAACACCTGTGACCCATGCACCACCAACACCTGTGTCTCCTGCACCACCAACACCTGTGGCCCCTGCACCACCAACACGTGTGTCTGTTGCACCACCAACACCTGTGTCTCCTGCACCACCAACATCTGTGGCCCCTGCACCACCAACACGTGTGTCTCCTGCACCACCAACACCTGTGGCCCCTGCACCACCAACACGTGTGTCACCTGCACCACCAACACCTGTGGCCCCTGCACCACCAACACCTGTGGCCCCTGCACCACCAATACCTGTGGCCACTGCACCACCAACACGTGTGTCTCCTGCACCACCAACACCTGTGTCTCCTGCAACACCAATACTTGTGTCTCCTGCACCACCAACACCTGTGGCCCCTGCACCACCAACACGTGTGTCTCCTGCACCACCAACACCTGTGGCCCCTGCACCACCAACACCTGTGTCCCCTGCACCACCAACACGTGTGTCTCCTGCACCAACAACACCTGTGTCTCCTGCACCACCAACACCTGTGGCCCCTGCACCACCAACACGTGTGTCTCCTGCACCACCAACACGTGTGTCTCCTGCACCACCAACATGTGTGTCCCCTGCACCACCAACACCTGTGGCCCCTGCACCACCAACACCTGTGTCCCATGCACCACCAACACCTGTGTCCCATGCACCACCAACACCTGTGGCCCCTGCACCACCAACACGTGTGTCTCCTGCACCACCAACACCTGTGTCCCATGCATCACCAACACCTATGTCCCCTGCGCCACCAACACCTGTGTCTCCTGCGCCACCAACACCTATGTCTCTGCACCACAATACCTGTGCCCTCTGTTCCACCAACACTTTTGTCCCCTGCCCCGCCAACACCTGTTTTACCTGCACCACCAACACCTGTGTCCTCTGTTCCACCAACACCGGTGTCCAAAGCACTCTCAACACCTGTGTTATTCCTGCACCACCAACACCTGTGTTATTCCTGCACTACCAACACCTGTGACACTGGCGCCACCTACACTTGTGTCACAATTGCCACAAACACCTGTGTTTCATGGACCATCGACAAGTGTGTGTCATGAACAACCAACACCTGTATCTTCTCTACCAGCAACACCTGTTTTCCATGCACCAACAAAACCTGTGTCACCTTGCACCTCCAACACCTGTGTCCCCTACTTCACTCACACATGTGTCCTCTGATGCAACACCATCTGCTTCCTAAGCACCCCCCTAACACCTGGGTAAACCCTGCACCATCGACACCTGTGTCCCAAGCACCCTCAAGCACCTGTGTAAGCGCTGCACCACCAACACTTGTGTTCCCTGCACCACCAACACTTGTGTTCCCTGCACCACCAACACCTGTGTCACAAGCAACACCAACACCTGTGTCACATGCAACACCAACACCTGTGTCACATGCAACACCAACACCTGTGTCCTCTGTTCCACCAACACCTTTGCCCAAAGCACCCCAACATATATGTCCCTATGCCCCTCTAACACCTATGCCCTGTGAACTATAAACAACTGTGTCCCTTTGCACCAACAACATCTGTGTCTCCCTGCACCACCAAGACCTGTGTCCATTGCTCAACCAACACCTGTATTTCCTGCACCATCAACACCTGTGTCACCTACACCACCAACACCTGTGTCACATGCACCACCAACACCTGTGTCGCCTAAACCACCAACACCTGTGTCACATGCAACACCAACACCTGTGTCTCTTGCTCCACCAACACGTTTGTCTCCTGCACCACCAACACCTGTTTCCCATGCACCATTAACATATGTGTCATATGCACAGCCAACACCTGTGTCCCATGCTCTTCGAACACCTTTGTCCAATGCACCACCAACACATGTGTTCCATGTATCACCAATACTTGTGACCACTGCCCCAACAACACCTGTGTCACCTGAGCCACCAACAACAGTGTCCCTGTTCCAACAACACCTGTGATAATCCTGTGTCCCATGCTACACTAACACCTGTATTCTGTGTACTACGAAATCTGTGTCCAGTCAATAACCACCACCTGTGTCCCATGGATCACCAACACCTGTGTCCCATGCGCCACCAACACCTGTGCCCAATGCACTATAATTACTTTTTGCCAATGCACCATAAACACCTGTGTCACCTACATGACTAACACCTGTGACCCATGCACTACAAACACTTATGTCCCCTGCACCAACAATATCTGTGTCCCCTGTATCACCAACACCTGCTGCCATTGAAACCGTGCAACAAGAACACATATGTGATAACATACATCTGATCACAAATGTCATATCATTAATGCAAACACTCAAACGACAAGGCCGACGGGTACTTATCAACTGGGTGCCAAGTCATGTGGGAATAATAGGAAATAACATTGCAGACCAAGCTGCAAAACTTACAACTAAGAGAAGAAATGTAGACATTTACATACCACAGAGTCTATCATAGATTACGAAAGTAATTAGAAACAGAGCAATGCAAAAGATGTACAGTGACCACAACACAGCAGTTGCAACATCAGGTCCAGCGGGTTGGTACAAGAATTCAACCAACATCGAAACACTTAGTTTGATGAAAGGGAGCAGTATAGCAACAGAAGTACACTTACATCGCATCAGGCTTGGATACCCATGTGCATGGGAAATAGGCTTACAGATTCCGGAAGATGAGAGGAAATGTCATCACTGTGGAGAAATGCCCGACAGACCACTGGAACATTATCTAACACAGTGCACAGTTACAAACCCATTAAGATTTCAACTTAGATTCAACAGAGAGGAAGAAGTTGTTAAACACATATGGCAAAATCTTACTGAAGCGACCATACGAGTAATAAATACTCATACTCCGCCCGAGTAAAACAGAAACAAGCAACACTTAGTAGGCCAGTCAGAGGCTTAGGGCTCGCGCAGGAATATTCCTGTCCCCCCCAAAAAAAAACTGGGCTGGCTGCCGGCACCATTTCTAGCTGGCTGCACATGGATTGGTTCCCGGGAAAACTTACGATTCTGAGCACCCATCAACTCAAATCTTTGCGGATTTGTGATGAAAAATACATCAAGTCTCCAATGCCCAGATAATATCTTGTTTGGAAGGATACAATTCCGATTTCGTCTACAATTCATGGACAAACAACGTTGTTTATTATCTGTTGTCCTGGTGATTGGTATTCTGCGGAACCCAGTAAGCAGGTTACCCAAACTCTCGTACCGCACTCTTGTCGCCCATGACCGTTTTGTTTTTCTTTTTTGTGAGGACCGTATCACTGAAGAGATACATTAGAGTCCTACTCTGAAGGGCAAGGCAATAACCTGTGGGCATCGCCTCAAGAGGGCACCTTAGAAGGTGTACTGAACCTTTTCAGGGAAAGGTAGACCAAACAGCTCGATTAGGTGTTATGTATCCCTGATTCCTCCTGGTGGGAATCATTCTACGATCTCCGTTGGAGGGGAATGAATTTCTCCAGGCGTAGGAGTGTCTCAGGCATTAGGTAGGGCAGTGAATCGGTCCTCACTATATGGAGACGTCATTGGAAATCAAAGAGAAAGAAGCAATGGTAGCAGCTTTCAGACGAAGAGGGACAGTGGACCGAGGTGCAGCAGGCGAAGAAGAAAACTGCTATCGAGGCTTCACCAAGTGCTTCTACCAGCAAGACAGCAGGCATAATGGACCTAGAGAGGACAGCATCAGTCACACACCAGCCAGTGTCAGGCATTGTTTCTCTGTCCACAACCCAGCCTCAAGTCGACAATATGAGACAGGAGAGGACAGCACCAGTCACACACCAACCAGTGTCAGACAGTGTACCTCTCTCCACAGCCCAGCCACAGGACCACAGTATGAGACAGGAGATGGCACAACCATTTTCACACCAGACATCGTCAGACTCTGCTCATCTTTCACAATTCAAGATAATGCAGACAGACCACTTTCCTATAGCATACGGAGTAGTACCGGCAATAGAAAATAAGCAACTAGAGGTCAAACATTCCATCAAAGTCAACCTGAAAGGAGAAATAATAATGACACCACAAGACCAACAGACTGCAAATTACAATAAAATTGCAGGGGGAAACCTGTATGCTTGGAAAAGCTGGAAATTTAAAAAAGACACACATGCGTCGTAGTTTTGGGATACCCAATCAACTTTTTCCTGGAGCAACACAAACAAATCCTGAATGCGGAACGATGCCGCACAAAAGTAGACACAGCAGTGACACGTCAGGCTCTGGTGACCGTCATGGGACCTGTGCCAGAAACATTCAATCTTTAAAATTGGGGAATATACCGACAGAGACCATACGTCCCAGAACCCCTGCGCTGCTTCAGATGCCATAAATACGGCCACCATCAATCACGCTTCACTGAACAGGAGAGATGCGGAGTGTGCAGCCTGAGGCATCCAATCAAAGACTGTATAGCCAAGCACAAGGCAAATCAAACCACAAAAGCCAAATGTCCAAATTGTGGAGGCAAACATCATGCCTGGAGTACGACCTGCTGTGCACGGAAAGAAAATGTGCAGACAGCTCAGGCCAGGATAAGCACACTAACCAACATCAACACTAACGTCTGGAACACTCGTGCACAGCCACAACAGAAACCCACTCTCACAGAAAAAAAATTCCCACATCTATCAACTCCAAATCAGAAAATACAAAAAAAATGCTACAGAAAATACAACAAGAGCAAAAAAACAAAAAGCAATTACTGTCGGAAACAACACAACAAATTTACAGTTCTACCAAGATTCAGCTGAAAGACATCGTGAAGATCATAGCAGAGACCATTATCGATTGTCTATAGATGACGCAGAACTCCTCACAACAACAGACACTAGAAATCACTTCTTGTGTCTGTTGTTGTGTAATAATGGACATGATCGTGCAGCAGATCACAGTTACTCAAGAAGTAGACAGTCTGAGACAAGACGAAGTACAAGAAGACAAACAACGCGAAATGGACATGAAGATTACCAACAACAGTCGGGTAGTCAAGACACCAGACCATCTACATTCACAAAGGCAAGTGCAAGAAGCAGTGACCACTCAAGATCAGCAGAATCTTTCAACACAAAAGTCGGACAACAGCCAATGCAGTCCGATATGCAACAACACCAACAAAGAAATATTAAACAGCAGAGATGAACAGGTTCCAGCCACACAAGAAGCGGGCATGAACAATCAATGCAGCGCAATATGCAGCAACATCAACAACGAAATACTGAATGACAGAGATATACAGATTCCGACAACACAAGAAACGCCCGCAAGCAATAAATGAAGTCCGATGTGTAACACCAACAAAGTGATGGACAACAGAACAGGGATGCACTGATTCAAACAATGTAGAGGATGACCATGAGCAATCAGTGCAGTCCGATTTGCAGCGACACGACTTGCGAGGTGGAAAATATAGACGTCGATTCCGAAGAGAAGTTCTGCTAGAACAGCCAACACCAACTGAAACCGTTGTCTGGCCATTACGAACACAGCAGTGGAACATACAAGGTCTTGGAAATAAAAACCACACCCTTCAGGAAGCTGCAATCAGTACGAAAGCAGATATCATCATTTTGGAAGAAACTCTTTTTCCCAGCCACGAAGTCCTTTAGATTAGCTGGATATCAGCACTATATTATACCGTATGAACAGGGGAGACAAAGAGGGTTAATAACCCTGGTCAGAAACCCCATACCCAACAAGAAAATAGACCCAGTTTCATGTGGGGATGGAGTAGATATATTATCAGTAACAGTGAATATGACTAATATTTAGCTCCTCATATAAAACATCTACAAGGCTCCTAGAAATAAACTAGAAGCAGAGGCAGTGCTTGCCATGGCCACGCATGAAAATGTAATTATTTTGGGGGATTTTAATGCTCATCATCAAGAGTTAAGTGCGACTGGGCCAGCCAATGCAGATGGGCGTCATTTAGCAGCAGCTCTGCAAGAAGTACCTGAGATTACACTTGTCAAGACTGGGGAAGCCACTCATATTCATGGAGGTTCCCTTGATCTTACATTAATCTCAACAGAACTCAAGCATCAGGCGAAGTGGGAGGTAGACCCGGCGATCACCAGTAACTAATGCTACTGTCACAACACTAAACATAGAACGACCGCCTACATCACCTGCCCAACCTAGGTAGAAATTAAAAAAAAGCCAACTGGAATATATTCCAAGAGGAACATGAAAAATGGTATGCAACATACACACCACCCGAGGATTTGTATCTACACGAGACCAATCTGCAGGAAGCCATTGCAGCTGCTGCTAACAAGGCTATTCCAATCATTATCCCAGGAAACACAAAACGAAAGCACTATTCGTTCTATAGTAATAATGTTAAAGAACAAAACCTCAGAATCAGCTGTTACGAACCGTACCTCCTGTGGATGTTAGTTTCAATTATAAAATGTTGGTAGACACAGTGGAGAATGTTTATTAGAATACATCTACAGCTGATATCAGGTAGACCGCGAGTCACCAATAATACTCTGCCCAGCAAAGTAGTACCAAAGCTGGAGATTTTTAGGAATAATGTGAACCGGTATAGCTTAACTATGTAAGGGAAAGCTTGGACTCAATCAAAAAGCATACATGGGGAATATGGTAAATAAAGGGACGATGACGCAAGAGAGGTGGACGCCATCTTGACGTGAGGGGAGGTGGATACGTTGACGACCAAACCTTGCTATCGAGGGGATTTTTCTCCGGCCGTACAGTCAGATAAGCCATCATTACTAGTTATCAGGGATGCAAGATATTGTAGAGTAGTTATGCAGACTTTGGAGATGTTTTATAAGAGAGTCCAGGTTTTCTAGGGGTGTAAATATATGTGTCATAGGTTGATAGCTGTGGTGGCTGTGTGCACGGTTCCAGGTTTGGGACGGTGAACCTTAAGGTATTTAGAGCCCACTAGGGACTTATATTAATTCATATGACCTTGTGTAGTAAGGAACAATATTTAATATATGTAATATCGTTTGTCTTATACGTATAAATTTGTGTCTTTGTACTTGGCTGTTTTCCTTATTCCTTGATTTTCCCCTTGGCTAAAGTAAAATCATTTATTTCCCCTAGACAACATTTATAGGTCCACCACCAAATTCTTGATAGGTCTCTATGACACACAAACTATGACAACAAAATCATGACACATTTGATGACAAAAATATGACACAACACATGACATCAACATCTTAAGATGTGAGGGGAGAGGGTTTTCACCAACTAAATCTTCTACTTGAGTGTGGAGTGAAGGAGCGTTCCTGTGCACCCAGGAACGTAAATCCACTCGTTTTAGATTTGGTGACCCATGCATGAGACATAAAGTGCTTAGTCCTGTTGGAGAGCTTTGGTCGTCAGCATTCCAAATATGTTACAATGACCATCATAACGCATTTGTGGAAATAGTTATAGAGAGCGGCTGTTTTATTGTAAGATTGTGGGAAGACAGCAGAACGGGTGGGAAGGCGTAAGGAGGCAGCCACCCGGAACCGTTCCCATAGCAACCAAGACAGACGGCATGTGACGTTACTTCAGCGCCAACCGTGGAGAGCTGTGATTGGCTAAGGGCGTTAGGCCCTAGATGCGCGTTTCTCTGATTGGCTAGTTTGAGGAGGACAGTAGGCCAGCATCTTGCCGCCCCGGGACCTAGGAAGCCATTCTGCCATAGTCACTACGCTTGTCGGACGTGATTTTCACTTAGTCGGCCAACCAAGTGAATACACTGTCTCTTGTGGCTTCTAAGTTCATTTCATATTTCATATCAACGCGACATCGACGTGTGTCCATAGGGAACAAGCAGAATCCAGGAACTCGTTGTATTTGCGAGTATTCTAGGAAGTGTAAAAGACTGGAATAACTGCAGAGGGTAAGGACACGAACAGGTGTAACAGACTGCCATGATTTCCCACCTCCAGTGATCATCAGACTACATCTGATCTCCTGCTAGTATCACATAGCTGTGTAGAGATCTGGGAATATCTTGCCAGTGTTCAAGGCAGTTTTCCCCAAGAAATTCGTGGGAATTTCGGACATAGTGAGTGATAAACATTGTGTTCTCTGTGTTTGCCGCCATTTTTGAGCAAGCACGTTGCTTTGCCCTGAGGGAGGTGCGAAGCCACCTAGGGAGGGTATGAGCTTTACCTAGTTGTGTCGTGCTCCACACAGCTCCACACAGACTACTCTAGACTAGCCGCATTGTGAAGAAGTTCGAACTTTTTTAATTTTTGTGGATTTTAAAAAAAAATATTTTTAATTGCTTTATCCTTATTCCTGTCGTTTTATTCTAATATTACTTCTGTCGACTTTAACTGAAAGTCTAGAGGGGTTGTCTGAGGAAGGTCTTGCTTAGCTAACACGTTAAGTGTAGTAAGCAGCTCATTCCTCACTCTGGGATCATATAAGAACAATTGACTAGGCGCGAGCAAACGCCGAGACCTGAAAAGTTTCAAATCCCCTTCACTTAGGCCGTTGACCTTCGCATATCGCTGGAGCAAATCTAACAAGTAGATCATGGGCTCTCACAATGAATTTATGTTGTGTGGTGCTATGAATTCAGCCCAATCCTCAGAGACAGTCTCAAATGAATAGCAATGGTAACAGAACATACGTAAATCAATAAAATGTGTGGGGTGTAACGAAAAGACAGTGTTCAACATAACAACACAGTTTACTCAACAAAGAACTAACTTCTACAACAACGAAAGAAATATCAATGACGTTACTCGAAATCCTTCCTGTGACACTTTCACTGACAGCTAGACTCCAGCTTCGAGTGCTGCAAAATGAACTAACTTGAACATACTGAGTGATCACAGAGGAACCAATCAAGCAAACAAGACATACTAATCTATAATCACTATGCAATAACAAGGTAGGTTGGGAGACATGCCTCCAGTAACCTCCTATAAGTACTCTACACTTCTTGTAGCTCTCGCTTGCAATAGCGGTTGCAATGCAATCAAACTAGTAGCCTATCAATGACATGACAATGACTAATGTGGTTCCTGGCAACTCTAGCAACCCTCCACAGTTAAATTCTTACGTTAACACTCCGTCCCTCGGACGATCAACAATCAATAACTAATTGATTACGTTTGTGAGGAGATGTAGAATCTCCTCAGCTAGTTTTCCTAGTTTCTAGAATAGGCTAGTCGCTCTAGGGACTCTAGAAACTGAAGCTTTCAAATTTACATATACTTGTTGGGTGTCATATGAAAGCTTATGTTAAATGCTGTCAGTTAAAACTAATTAGAGGTCTGTGATTGCTCTGTAGAGAGAATTACAGCAAAATTTTCCTGTTCTGTAAAACAGAGAGATTTGAGAGTGAAGGTGGGGGGAGGTAGGTCTCCAAAACCGTTAGAGGTGGAGGGGGGGGACAGTGGGGCGAACGCTGCCTCCCCCCCACCAAGTGAGACAACAGCCACTGTCTTGAGGCCTACCCCTCCCTGTGACGTCACGCCACACCACAGGCGAGGGGCACTTGTGATTGGTCTAGGCACCCCTGCTCCTATGCCGAGTTTTGGCGCGAAGAGCTGTTATTGGAAGCGGCATGAGGAACAGTGCCGGCTTCCTGCTGATTGGTCAAGACAAGGTAGGGGGAGAAATATGGGGATGTGAGTCTCTCTAGCCCACCAAGAGTTAGTTTGAATTGGGCAGCCAGGGTATAAGCAGTGTCTAGGTGGGGGTGGCGGGCCTGCCACCCCCCACCACCGTTATCGCTCCTGTCGTGCAGTTTATTCATATTGCATGGCACTCCAGCCACCCTGGGTGTGTCGAAGCCCAAATTTGCGAGAAACTGGGACTTGGACTTTGAATTCCGCCCGACGTCGTCCATGGGGAGGTGACGCCGGCCAGTGTCACCCCTGTCACCCCAGTGTAAGAGCGAGTCATGCTCTAGTGTGTTGGGGGGGTAGTGGTGATTCCCCATCCACATGTGTGTATACCCCCAGGCGCCCACGGCCACCCGCCGGCCGCCCAGCCACCCACCCACCTTACCCCGCGCGCGAGCAGCCCGGGTGGGGTGGGGTGCTGTGACGTCACGCACCACCCGTGGCCACCCTCCTGAAGGCCACGCAGTGGCCACATGTTGGCCACCACCTTTGGCCACCCCCTTGGCCACATTCCCAGGACAGCCTAGGGCCACATCTTGTCGACGCACGAGGAGCAAGCTAAGTGTTGACAGCCAGGTGGTAAGGACCTGGGAAATGAGAAAATTGTGTGGATGGAAACGTGAGTACTTTATCAGTGTCTCAGATTAGTGGAAATCATAGTAGAAAAGTTGTGTGGGCCCCTAGCCCGGCCAGGCTAGGGAAGCAGCTGAGACACCACAGTCAGTGGCACGCCCAGGTGACTGTGGGGCAGTACCTGGAGAGGGAAATTGTCACTGTAAATCATGTAGTGATATAATTGTACATCTGTAGAGATGTTGTGTGTAGACTGACTAGAGTATGGGACCAGTCAGTATAGAAAATCATCATATAAATGATCCAGTCTGTCGATTCTGTATAATCGTCCAGCCTTGGTTAGTGCCATGGTACCTCATTGTGTAATTAGGCCAGGTTAGAGTTAATTAAGCAGGCCCGTGGGGCAGGGTTATTAGTGGATATCCTGAGGTCTGTGGTGATGAGGTCTCCTGGTGATGAATTTGCATCGTTTATGGAGGCCATTTCCATATGTTTCATTTGCATGTTGCATGTATGATGTTGTGTGGTGAGTCAGTAGATGTGATCGCTGACTGATTGCCTAATGATGTCATTAGCATGGGGGGCATGCTGACGGTATCATTATGTGCAGGTTTGTGCAGTGGTATCAGGTATACGTTATTACTGTCCTAGGAACTGTGTTGAGGATTTAAAGGGACCCTTTGAGTATTCAGGGAAATTCTCAGTCACTTAATGGGAGCGAGCAATTTGTTAATTTGCCTAATTATGGGAGAATTAGTGCCAGCTGTCCGCGTAGAGCGACGGTGCCTTATATTAACGTAAATTGTCTTGCTGAAGCCACCGGGATCGGGCGATCTTTTGCAACGTTTGCAAGATTAGTGGGGCAGTAATATGGGGATACCTTGAGTGTTGCAAAACCGTGTGTCACTACTGTGTGGGCATAGTAATTAACGAGTTGCAGTAGTCGCAACCGTATGTGGGCAGTGCTATTTTATGTTGTTGTGCATGCCATTATATGTGTGACCTATGTAACCTTAGGGTTACTTTGTTTCTTTAAGTTGTGTTGAGAACTTGAGGATTCAGTGAGTTAATTAGGGGTAATTAACTGGATAAGGGGGTGCACACTTGAAGTTGTTGAATGAGTGAGGGCTGTTATGGGAGAACAGTGTTGGACTTGAGCTTGTGGGAATACGTTTCCGGTGCAATTAATTGTCCGTGTGACAATTAATTGACCACTCTAGCTAATTATGTAATTAGCATTCTCATCATGAATTCACGTAGTGGGAGAGGATCTGTCAGAGTCTGTCAGTGATAGTGTTAACGTCAGTTGCTCGAGACTAACTGCCTTTCGGGGTTAGGGCAATTAGTGGCTCATGATAATTAGTGGAGTAATTAACGTCTGGAGTCTTGAGGACTCAGATGACTCGGTAAAGTGAGGTCATGGGGTTAGCATAATACGTTATATTAATCATATTCTGTCTGGTGACAGTGGATTAAGTTGCACTCATTGTTAATTAGTAATTAACTCCTCTTCCGTGAATTCACAGTGTTTGATGAGACCTGCTTAGGCAGTGCGGAGTGAGACGTATTTATGTATGATTAATTATTGGTCCTGGTGACAGTTAATTAATTGCTCGAGGTTAATTAGGGTAATTAGCACTCATTAGTAAGTAAAAGTAATTAATGATACACAGACTGTTGAGAAGCCACCCACTTGGGGTAGGCTTAATTAACGTAACTCAATTGGGATGTAATTAGTGGTCCGTTTGACCTTAATTAAGAATTACTCACTGAATACTTGCAAGGAGTCAAGTGTGATGTAATTTAAGAGTTTGAGTTATTGTGACAAGAGGACTTGTGTTAACGTAGAGTACTATCATGTTGTTGTCTAGAGTGAGACACTTGTTATGTGATTAAAGTAGTACTTGTTGCTGACTGCTGTGATCAGTCAATTTCCATCATTATTCACATAATCAATGTTGTAATTGATTAAGGCAATTTCTTTTGGTTATCGTCTAGTGACGAGGGTAAAGTAACTTAGGGATGAGTGGAGCTGTGTCCCAGAATCCCACCTTGCCTGACTTTGTTCACTTTAGTTGTGATAGGGGGAGTCACTGTTAGACTACCCACCTGATTACGGGGGTCGCTCCTGTTGGGCGGGAGGACCTTAAGTTCGTGATTAGAGTAGCTGACACCTTAAATCGTGTCACTATTGATTGCTTGCTTGTGTCATCAGTGGATAACTTTGTTTTGTTCAGTTCATGTTATCAGCCCGAAGTGTCAGCAGGATGGAGCCTGCTGTCATTTCTCGAGGGGCTGTTGAATAGCTGTATTGCAAATGCCACTGGATTGACATTAACGTAATTAAATCACTCGCTGTGGTGTAACTTAGTCTGTGTTATTTTTCTGTGAATTTGCAATATTGCGTCATCAGTGGGCACACCTGTGTTCAGGTTAGTTCAGTATGCAGCCACACAGCAAGGGTTGCTATCTAGCTGTTGGTTATGGTGCCACTGGATGGACATTAACGTAAAGATTAATTTGAGGAAGGGTGCTGGAGTTGCCAGTGAACCCATTAGTTATTGATGTCATGGAAAGGCTACTGATTTGATTGCATTGCAACCGCTATTGCAGGTGTAGACTGCACTGAGGCGTAGAACAGTTAGGAGGTTACTGGAGACGTGTTTCAGAACTCACTGTGTCATTTGTTGTAATTGTGATTATAGATCTGTTAGTTCTTGCTTGCTTGTTGATTCCTCTGTGGGCACGCTTATGTTCGAGTTAGTTCATTATGCAGTCCGAGGGGCTGGTGTCTAGCTGTCATTGATAGTGTCACAGGAAGGACTTCGAGTAACGTCATTGACATTCTTTTGTTTTAATGTAGTAGTCTAGTCTCTTGTTATTAATAAATTGTTATTTTGTTAAACGGTCTTTAATGTCAACCTTCAACTATTCTGTGCCACTCCCATGTTCTGATATATTGATATTGTTGTTTTGATCTTTGATATGACGGCTGTGCTCTTGGGAATTCGAATTCCAATTCATAGCGCCACAACAAATATAAAATTTGATTGTGAGAACCCGTCGGTTACCCTTTATTGGTTTTAACGTCATGTTTAACTAGGAGGAACCAGCGGCCTATTGTGGACAGGTTTTCACCCCTGCTGGTGGAAGCCTGGCGGTTTGCTCCCGCTTCTCCTTTTTCTACTGGACTCATGCTTAACTGCCAAGAGCAGCCTTTAAACTTGTAGTCCACCTCCTAAGGGAGGTAGGCGTAGAGAAAAATCTCACAACGTTAATATCAAAGTAACATTTACGTTAACATAATCTTGTCTCCCACAGACAAATCAAACTGTACAACTGTTACTAGTAACTCGGAATTACACAAACTCTCTACCCGTCGAACATTCAGTGAGTAATCCCTGTACTCCAGACAGCTGATTAATGCCAGTACGAGTTACGTTATTGGTTACTATCGCCCCTTCGATAGTTTACTACAATCACAATGTCCAAAGTGCTAAGAGAACGGCAATCACCCTTTGACTACCCTCGAGCATTTAATTACTATCCCGAAGATCAATAATTAATTAATACAAATATGTCACCTTTTACACTGGTTCAGCAATCTAACACCAATGGTATGAACTCCGCCTTGGCCTTCCATATCCCAACGAATTCAGGTGACTAGTTCACGATACCACGAACCGATAATTAATCACCATGTCTACGTTACTTTACAATGACGTTACTCTTCCAAGAGTCAATCAAATTACCTGTCCACTGACAGCTTAATAACCGACGTTACGTTAATGAAACAATGGAGCCTTCGTGTGAGTAAATCAACCCTGATCGAAGTTAATTACCTTGACTTCCTGGAACCCGTTAATTACCTGCCCAACTGACAGATAATTTGCAACAGATAATACTAAAATGCAAGATTCAGCCCAATCGGAATTTTACAACTTTTGTCGGGCTTGATTAGGCTTCCTGAGAGACCAACACAGCTGTTCCTCGGAAAATTATTAACCCAAACGTATCTTACATTACTCAAATTGTCATAAAACAATTTCTCTTTAAGCAATGGGTGTTCCCTTGGTTACTTTACATTAATTGACACGCAATCACCTCACTGAATACTGGACTTCGAGGACCACCAAATACACAGGAAAATATAACACCAAGTACTCGTCTCGATGACGAGTTCACCCACGACAACAATAATAAATCACAGCCCCCCGTGATTTACGATACAATCCGATTGCAATTACAATTACTGCAGAGCACCAGTAAATAACTCTCAGTGCTCTAACCCACTAGAACACGGCACAACAATTTACTGAACTATAATAACACACACGGTGAGTGATGAACACTAGCCACAATCATGCCCCAACAGTTACAACCCCTTGCAAATAACACACACACAAACGATGCTCTAATTTCACTATATTAGATCACGGTACAACACTACTGTCCGGTTGCATTAACCCCCGGTGCTCGAATTACCACTTGGAACACGGCCCTTCATGTTGCAACAACCCGGTTGCAAGAACACACTCACTGCAACCACAGTAATAACACACTAGGCTTCGTGACACTATGATTATATATATATATATATATATATATATATATATATATATATATATATATATATATATATATATATATATATATATATATATATATATATATTGTGAGGGTACCACCTCTGGTGCCAATGTGGGGACCCATAGCCTCGGGGAAGAAAATAAAACGTATTCAGAGGAGACCTTGTGGTTTCTCACTGAACACTAATATTTTCTTCTCCTACCACCCCCATTCTTTTGTATGTACACATATATATTTGCTTTATTTGAACTTTGTTACAAAAAAGGAGTTACATATAGGTTACAAAGATGGTTATCATAAGTTGTCGAGTTCCTCCAGCTCCTCAGATGGCGGGCAGGAACGCTGGATGCAGTGCGCATTTCCCCTCTGTATCGCCACGCTGAGGCGCTGGAAAAGAAAGCTGACAGCTCTAGGGTCCCTTGTTGTTTCAATGAGCCTAGAACCCAGTTCCTTCAAAAAACTGGTAGCACTTTTACCCCAGGCGCCGAGTGTCTCAGAAGCAATGGGGACAAAATTGTAGTGGTGATCCAGTTCTCTATAATTACGGGATTTGGCTGCTTCCCTGTGGGTGGCAGCGCCACCTGGTTGTGCAACACTGAGTTCAATGTAGGTGTTAGCCAGGGTTGATACGCACGTGTAGTCCCATACCAACTGCTTGCCATTCTTCCAGGGGTTCACTGTGATACCATCCGGGCGACCAATAAGAGCATCAGAGTTACGGGGCGTTAGGTAACGAGGCTCTCTCTCAGCTGGGCATCCAGCTGTGGTGAGGCTCCTCTTGATGATGTCGTTAACTTCACTGTGCCTCGAGTGCCATCCTCCTGTACTTTGGCAGAGTAGGCCATGGTGGCCGTACCCGTCAGCCACCACCTCGCCGCAAATACACCTATATCTGGTGTGGATTGGGGCAGCAAGGCGGAGGGCCACAGCAATTCGGAGGGCGTGTGGTGTGAGACGCGTGCCAGTTGCCGACATTGGGGTTGCTAACAGGAAATCCCCTGCATGTGGGGCTGCTACTGCTGTGAGGCGAGCAATGTCGTGCTGTGTTGATGCAGCATCCAGGCACTCTGCAGCAACTTTGTCTACAATGGGGCCATCCCAGCTGGATTGCCTGTGGGCTTTTGGGGATGGTGGTTGAGGTGATGGGCCTGCACGAGAGGCCCACTCTGTGGCACAGCGTGTAAAATTGGGATCATGTACACCTGCCAGCTGATGTAAGTGGGCAGGTAGAATTTCCTTCACAAGGTCGTCGGATGCTGATAAGGAGGACAGGAAGGCTGGAACAGCGATTTGCGTTGCTGTTCGAACTCCGAGGCCCCCAAGTCTTACGGGAAGAGAGGCTTGTTTCCACTGCAGGTCATCAAGAGAGAGGTTAAGGGCTTTTTCTAGCATTGATTTCAGTAACCGGTCATACTCACTTAGTTTTTGGCTACTGTAAGATGGTGAACACCTCAGAAAGTAGGTTAACCTGGGGAGGGACAGACATCTGGTGATGAGGTAGAGTGCATCATGAGCATCAATATCCTCAATCCTCCCATCCATCCTCTTAAGGTCGGCGATTTTCTTATCAAGGACCTCATCGATGGCTTTCAACCCCAGGGGAGCTCCTAGGAGTGTGCTGTCTTCAGGTTTAGTTTTATGGATGTTTGGCAGAAGACCCTCTATTCTCTCTACGATGCCCTGGTTGGAACATATTATTTCACATTTAGAAGTGTTCAGGGTGAGGCCTAAAACTGCACCTTGCTCCTGGATTTTTTTTATGTCCTCCAGGAGGGAGTCTTGGGAACCAGCTAGGGTACCATCATCCAAGAACCAGATGTTAAGCTCGCTGGACAGGACCTCTGTGACTTGTTTGATGACTAAGCAGAAAAGGAGAGGAGCAAGGGGGTCACCCTGTTGGACGCCTTCCCGCGAGTCAATTTCATGTTCGCCAAAAAGTAGCTTAAGATCCATACTGTAGCATGATTGTACGAAAGGGTAGAGGGAAGGGAAATGACTATGAACCGCACGGAGTACAGCATCCCTCCGCACCAAATTGAAGACATTTTTTAAATCTAGCTTGATAAGGGCCTTTTCGTCTGTTATGTTGGCGATGAAGGCTCGAGCTGCATGGGCTGCCGCCTCACACCCTTGTGGAATGCGAAACCCAAGCTGTTTTGGCTTCAGCATGTTGGCCGCTGCATCACTAACTGTTCTTGCAGCTGCCTTTGCGACAAGACGCCGGAGAGAATTGCCCACAGCTATTGGCCTGATCCCTCCATCCTTTTTCTTTAGAGCACAGAGGGATGCTCCAAAAAAAATAGGTCTTATGGACGGTGGTATGTTGCCAGCTAGACATGTGTTGGTGAATCTGGTTAGTTCCACCAAGAGGTTCTTTGCAATGTCACCCAGTGCAGGGTTGAGCATTTGCTTGAGGTGGTTGGGTTTTAGTCCTGTGAACCCACCTGCTGATCCTGTTGGGAAGGACATGGCTGCTTTATGGACCACAGATTCAGCCACCCAGAGAGGTTCTGCTCCGGTAGCCCCCACTTGTACAATGTCGTCCCCACGCGGAGCCCTGGCAGGGTGTTATATATATATATATATATATATATATATATATATATATATATATATATATATATATATATATATATATATATATATATATATATATATGTCGTACCTAGTAGCCAGAACTCACTTTTTGGCCTACTATGCAAGGCCCGATTTGCCTAATAAGCCAAGTTTTCCTGAATTAATATATTTTCTCTATTTTTTTTCTTATGAAATGATAAGGCTACCCATGTCATTATGTATGAGGTCAATTTTTTTTATTGGAGTTAAAATTAACGTAGATCAATGACCGAACCTAACCAACCCTACCTAACCTAACCTAACCTATCTTTATAGGATAGGTTAGGTTAGGTAGCCGAAAAAGTTAGGTTTGGTTTGGTTAGGTAGGTTAGGTAGTCGAAAAACAATTAATTCATGAAAACTTGGCTTATTAGGCAAATCGGGCCTTGCATAGTAGACTGAGAAGTGCGTTCTGGCTACTAGGTACGACATATATATATATATATTAGTATATTTTGGTAGCAGTCTTTCCTGTAGACATTTGTTATTAAATATGACCGAAAAAGTAAGATTAATAATTCTAACACGAATTTTCTCAATTTTCCTTGTTTCTTTTTACTGATGACGGTAAATTAAAAATCAATTCTCCAAAATTCATTCTTTATTTCTAGTCTGACGCGACACTTGAGCGCGTTTCGTAAAACTTATTACATTTTCAAAGACTTTTAGTTTATCTACACAACTTATGCTTTTATGAAACAAACATTGGCTCTTATACCTGCATTTGGGTGAGGTGATGTAATACATTAGTGGGGTGAAACACAGAACATGGAAAACGGGGTATAGATTTGTAGAAGTCGGGTCCCAATAGAACTGCAGAAGGCCTATTGGCCTATATTTCTTGATATTTCTATATTGGAGCGGAGTCTTGAAGTGGGTAGAATATAGTTGTACGTTAATTGGCTGTTGATTGCTGGTGTTGACTTCTTGATGTGTAGTGCCTCGCAGATGTCAAGCCGCCTGTTGTCACTGTATCTATCGATGATTTCTGTGTTGTTTGTTAAGATTTCTCTGGTGATGGTTTGGTTGTGGGAAGAGAGTATATGTTCCTTAATGGAGCCCTGTTGCTTATGCATTGTTAAACGCCTGGAAAGAGATGTTGTTGTCTTGCCTATATACTGAGTTTTTTGGGGCTTACAGTCCCCAAGAGGACATTTGAAGGCATAGACGACGTTTGTCTCTTTCAAAGCGTTCTGCTTTGTGTCTGGAGAGTTTCTCATGAGTAGGTTGGCAGTTTTCTTGGTTTTATAGTAAATCGTTAGTTGTATCTTCTGATTTTTGTCTGTAGGGATAACATTTCTATTAACAATATCTTTCAGGACCCTTTCCTCCGTTTTATGAGCTGTGGAGAAGAAGTTCCTGTAAAATAGTCTAATAGGGGGTATAGGTGTTGTATTAGTTGTTTCTTCAGAGGTTGCATGGCGTTTTACTTTCCTTCTTATGATGTCTTCAATGAAACCATTGGAGAAGCCGTTGTTGACTAGGACCTGCCTTACCCTACAGAGTTCTTCGTCGACTTGCTTCCATTCTGAGCTGTGGCTGCGAGCACGGAAACGTCAAGACGCATAAGCCTGGAAACCCACTTCGGCCAATTATCAGCCAGATACCCACACCAACGTTTCGCCAGTACAGACTGGCGAAACGACTCAACGGCTTACTGACTCCTTATGTCCCGTGCAACTTCAGCCTGAAATCCCCGAAGGAATTTGTTGACTTACTACGGGGAACACGGGCCACAGGGATAAGAGCCTCGTTGGACGTAGAATCGCTGTTCACCAACGTACCTGTGGATGAAACAATCGGGATGATATTGGACCGAGTGTATCGAGACCCAGCCTGTACTCCCCTTGACATGCCAGAAAATATCCTGAGGAAACTACTCCAAGCTTGTACTAAGGAGGCACCCTTCTTGAGCCCGGATGGGCACATGTATAAGCAAGTAGATGGGGTCGCTATGGGTTCTCCCCTAGGCGTCCTGTTTGCAAACTTCTACATGGGTACTATCGAGGAAAAAGTCTTAGTCGACTTGAACTTGAAACCGGCCATATACTGCAGGTATGTTGACGACATTTTTACACAGGTACCTGATGTCAGACATCTGCAGGAGCTGAAAGAGGCGTTTGAGCAGAATTCTGTGTTACGTTTTACTTACGAGATGGAGAAGGATGGGAAGCTGCCCTTTCTAGATGTAACAGTCATGGAAAGGAGCGGAGGTTTCCACACTGCAGTCTACACTAAGGAAACAAACATAGGATTGTGCCTAAATGCCAACAGTGACTGCCCAGATAGGTACAAGAGGAGTGTTGTTAACGCTTATGTCGACCGTGCTCTCAGCCACAGCTCAGAATGGAAGCAAGTCGACGAAGAACTCTGTAGGGTAAGGCAGGTCCTAGTCAACAACGGCTTCTCCAATGGTTTCATTGAAGACATCATAAGAAGGAAAGTAAAACGCCATGCAACCTCTGAAGAAACAACTAATACAACACCTATACCCCCTATTAGACTATTTTACAGGAACTTCTTCTCCACAGCTCATAAAACGGAGGAAAGGGTCCTGAAAGATATTGTTAATAGAAATGTTATCCCTACAGACAAAAATCAGAAGATACAACTAACGATTTACTATAAAACCAAGAAAACTGCCACCTACTCATGAGAAAAACTCTCCAGACACAAAGCAGAACGCTTAAAAGAGACAAACGTCGTCTATTCCTTCAAATGTCCTCTTGGGGACTGTAAGCCCAAAAAACTCAGTATATAGGCAAGACAACAACATCTCTTTCCAGGGTNCCCTTCCCAGTGCTATATAGTCGTGATGGCTTAGCGCTTTCCCCTGATCGTCCCTCCTTCCCTCCCTCATAAGCAGGGGGGCTTGGCGGCTGGATTAACGGGCTTGTATCTTATATGGGAGGACGGGCGGGGAGGACGGGCCGCCGCTTTAAACAGCCTAGTGTGTGGACGGGCGGGGGAGGACGGCCGCCGCTTTAAACAGCCTAGTGTGTGGACGGGCGGGGGAGGACGGCCGCCGCTTTAAACAGCCTAGTGTGAGGACGGCGGGGGAGGACGGCCGCCGCTTAAACAGCCTAGTGTGTGGACGGGCGAGGGAGGACGGCCGCCGCTTTAAACAGCCTAGGTGAGGACGGGCGGGGGAGGACGGCCGCCGCTTTAAACAGCCTAGTGTGTGGACGGGCGAGGGAGGACGGCCGCCGCTTTAAACAGCCTAGTGTGTGGACGGGCGGGGGAGGACGGCCGCCGCTTTAAACAGCCTAGTGTGTGGACGGGCGAGGGAGGACGGCCGCCGCTTTAAACAGCCTAGTCACCGTAACCAAAA
>WNGS01168232.1:10080-22036 GCA_020271785.1 Procambarus virginalis | reverse complement strand
AGGCACGGGCGGCCCACGATGAACAGGCAGCGGAGGCCCACGATGATCAGGTACGGGCGGCCCACGATGATCAGGCACGGGTGGCCCACGATGAACAGGCAGCGGAGGCCCACGATGATCAGGCACGGGCGGCCACGATGAAAGGCACGGGCGCCCACGATGAACAGGCAGCGGTGGCCCACGATGATCAGGCACGGGCGGCCCACGATGATCAGGCACGGGTGGCCCACGATGAACAGGCAGCGGAGGCCCACGATGATCAGGCACGGGCGGCCCACGATGATCAGGCACGGGCGGCCCACGATAAAGAGGCTCCCGTGGCCCACGATAAAGAGGCTCCCGTGGCCCACGATAAAGAGGCTCCCGTGGCCCGCGATAAAGAGGCTCCCGTAGCCCACGATAAAGAGGTTCCCGTGGCCCACGATAAAGAGGCTCCCGTGGCCCACGATAAAGAGGCTCCCGTGGCCCACGATAAAGAGGCTCCGGCGGCCCACGATAAAGAGGCTCCCGTGGCCCACGATAAAGAGGCTCCCGTGGCCCACGATAAAGAGACTCCCGTGGCCCACGATAAAGAAGCTCCGGCGGCCCACGATAAAGAGGCTCCCGTGGCCCGCGATAAAGAGGCTCCCGTGGCCCGCGATAAAGAGGCTCCCGTGGCCCGCGATAAAGAGGCTCCGGCGGCCCGCGATAAAGAGGCTCCCGTGGCCCGCTTCATGGCTGCTACTCTCAGTGTGACGTTCACTACTGGAGTCTCGAGTCCTGTTACACTAAAGTGATCACGTGCCAAGTAAAGGCAAAAACAGGGCATGAAGCGCCAAGGTCACTCTGCGTGTTTGTGTCAGCCTTCAGTAGCTGGTCGAGACAGGTTCAGAAAATGTTTGAATATGAGTTTATTCAGTGATGTACTGGTGCTATTGTATGTTGTGGCATAACTGCTTGGAAGAAAATGTGCACCTTAGAGAGCAGGTAATATAGATGCACGAGTGTTCGCAGGTGTTCGCGATGGTCACGGCTCCTGGAACTCTGAGTACATTAAAAAAAAACTTTTGCTATTGGAAGATGCACTGCATTTATGTTCTCCTCTACAGTCCAAATGTCACTCATATATATGTTTATTTGTATAACTTACCTAAGGGTCATTATCTCTAGTGGCCGCAACGAGGACAGGAAGCCGGCGGCTTGTCCGAGATCCGACCCCCCCCCCCCCTCCCTTCCATGGACTGATAATTTCCTGGAGCTGGGGTTTGAATTGCATCAGTGTTTTGGCATTTACGGCTTCGACGGGTACGACGTTGTACGGGTTTATAAGCATGTGGGTTGAAAAAACATCTCTAGTTTTCTGTCCTAACTTATGGTTTGATAAGCTTGAAACCGTTGTTCCTTCCTCATGTAACATCTGACCTTTAAGGTGTAAAGATGAGCGCACGAAGATGGGAAATTCCTCTGGAAGACCATTAGAATGCTCCAGGAATCTGTATAGCAAGGAAATGGAAATCTTTCCTGGCTCATATGAAAAACCAGGAGACCTTTCCGGAGTATTTGGTGCTCTACAGGACATGCAGGAGTGTAGGTGTTGACGGCCAGCGACCAGGAGTCAATGTCAGGGACCCTTCATGCACGCTTCACCTCTGTGACCCACGTAGTCGAGGGCCACAGTACTGTGGACTGTGATGAGCGTACTCGAGGAGGAGGTAACAACCAGTGTTTGTGGCAGACGCGTCCGCTGAGACGACCAAAGCCAGTGGCAGACGCGTCCGCTGAGGCGACCAAAGCCAGTGGCAGACGCGTCCGCTGAGGCGACCTAAGCCAGTGGCAGACGCGTCGGCTGAGGCGACCAAAGCCAGTGGCAGACGCGTCGGCTGAGGCGACCAAAGCCAGTGGCAGACGCGTCCGCTGAGGCGACCAAAGCCAGTGGCAGACGCGTCGGCTGAGGCGACCAAAGCCAGTGGCAGACGCGTCCGCTGAGGCGACCAAAGCCAGTGGCAGACGCGTCCGCTGAGGCGACCAATGCCAGTGGCAGACGCGTCTGCTGAGGCGACCAAAGCCAGTGGCAGACGCGTCCGCTGAGGCGACCTAAGCCAGTGGCAGACGCGTCGGCTGAGGCGACCAAAGCCAGTAGCAGACGCGTCCGCTGAGACGACCTAAGCCAGTGGCAGACGCGTCTGCTGAGGCGACCAAAGCCAGTAGCAGACGCGTCCGCTGAGGCGACGTAAGCCAGTGGCAGACGCGTCGGCTGAGGCGACCAAAGCCAGTGGCAGACGCGTTGGCTGAGGCGACCTAAGCCAGTGGCAGACGCGTCCGCTGAGGCGACCAAAGCCAGTGGCAGACGCGTCGGCTGAGGCGACCAAAGCCAGTGGCAGACGCGTCCGCTGAGGCGACCTAAGCCAGTGGCAGACGCGTCCGCTGAGGCGACGAAAGACAGTGGCAGACGCGACAGCTGAGGCGACCAAAGCCAGTGGCAGACGCGTCCGCTGAGGCGACCTAAGCCAGTGGCAGACACGTCTACTGAGGCGACCAAAGCCAGTGGCAAACGCGTCCGCTGAGACGACCAAAGCCACACCCAAGTGGAGCGTGCATACAGCAGCGTTCCAAAGTTTTTCCTTGAAGCACCTCACTAGGCATGCCAAGGTCTTCCAGGATATAAGAACTAACTGAGCCAAGCTGCTGCTTCTGCCCTGCCTCTCCGGCCCACCTGCCTCTCTGGCCCACCTGCCTCTATTGTTGCCAGGGCTGTCACGCGTCCTTCACCTGCATCTCTAACTAGGGTGAGGCAGGCACGCCTGACACAATATACCCTCAAACCAACCAACACATTCGTCTGGTGACGTATCGAAGGCTCTTGCAAAAAAGGACGATGACGAATCACGGTGATGGTGATGACAGTGATAGTGCTGATTGGTTCTCATGGTTAATGGAGATGATGGATTAACCAGGATGATTGATGGTGAACGCTCAGCTCCAAGGGCCCAAACATCCTCTTTAATGCTTGGCGAAACTGTACACGCTAACTAGAATATACTTTGGTAATTAACATCTTAATTAGCCCAACCGGTTGGAAGGTAAGGCTGCATGAATAGCACAAGCGGTTACAATGATCTAATCGGGTTTAACGCACTGCTTCGTTACTGGCTTGATGAACGTCTGTACCTCTCGTACTGTTGCATCCGACACACCCATGTCGCAGGTAGTCGACACACCACGTCGCAGGTAGTCGACACACCGACGTCGCAGGTAGTCGACACACCACGTCGCAGGTAGTCGACACACCACGTCGCAGGTAGTCGACACACCACGTCGCAGGTAGTCGACACACCACGTCGCAGGTAGTCGACACACCCACGTCGCAGGTAGTCGACACACCCACGTCGCAGGTAGTCGACACACCGCGTCGCAGGTAGTCGACACACCGACGTCGCAGGTAGTCGACACACCACGTCGCAGGTAGTCGACACACCCACGTCGCAGGTAGTCGACACACCGCGTTGCAGGTAGTCGACACACCGACGTCGCAGGTAGTCGACACACCGACGTCGCAGGTAGTCGACACACCGACGTCGCAGGTAGTCGACACACCGACGTCGCAGGTAGTCGACACACCGACGTCGCAGGTAGTCGACACACCGACGTCGCAGGTAGTCGACACACCGACGTCGCAGGTAGTCGACACACCGACGTCGCAGGTAGTCGACACACCGACGTCGCAGGTAGTCGACACACCGACGTCGCAGGTAGTCGACACACCGACGTCGCAGGTAGTCGACACACCGACGTCGCAGGTAGTCGACACACCGACGTCGCAGGTAGTCGACACACCGACGTCGCAGGTAGTCGACACACCGACGTCGCAGGTAGTCGACACACCGACGTCGCAGGTAGTCGACACACCGACGTCGCAGGTAGTCGACACACCGACGTCGCAGGTAGTCGACACGTCAGACAGTCACATCAGGACACGCATGCGTCTGACGCTCGCCCGCACTACATTTTGCCTCGCCATTACCTGGTTGATGGGGTTCTGGGAGTTCTTCTACTCCCCAAGCCCGGCCCGAGGCCAGGCGTGACTTGTGAGAGTTTGGTGCACTAGGCTGTTGCTTGGAGCGGCCCGCAGGCCCACATACCCATCACAGCCCGGTTGGTCCACACTTCTTGGAGGAATAAATTTAGTTTCCTCTTGAAAATGTCCACGGTTGTTCCGGCAATATTTCTTATGCTTGCTGGGAGGGTGTTGAACAACCGCGGACCTCTGATGTTTATACAGTGTTCTCTGATTGTGCCTATGGCACCCCTGCTCTTCACTGGTTCTATTCTGCATTTTCTTCCATATCGTTCACTCCAGTACGTTGTTATTTTACTGTGTAGATTTGGTACTTGGCCCTCCAGTATCTTCCAGGTATATATTATTCGATATCTCTCTCGTCTTCTTTCTAGTGAGTACATTTGGAGGGCTTTGAGACGATCCCAATAATTTAGGTGCTTTATCGCGTCTATGCGTGCCGTATATGTTCTCTGTATTCCCTCTATTTCAGCAATCTCTCCTGCTCTGAAGGGGGAAGTGAGTACTGAGCAGTACTCAAGACAGGACAACACAAGTGACTTGAAGAGTACAACCATTGTGATGGGATCCCTGGATTTGAAAGTTCTCGAAATCCATCCTATCATTTTTCTGGCTGTCGCAAAATTTGCTTGGTTATGCTCCCTAAACGTTAGGTCGTCACACATTATTATTCCCAAATCCTTTACATGCTGTTTTCCTACTATGGGTACATTTGATTGTGTTTTATACCCTGTATTATGTTTAAGGTCCTCATTTTTACCGTACCTGAGTACCTGGAATTTATCACTGTTAAACATCATAGCGACTTGAGAATGGTCCAGGACGGNACTATAAGTTTCAAGCAGAGAATGAATATATAACTAACACGAAGGACCTCTTCACGAGATTCGCCAACTGAATCTTTTGTTTATATTAAAATTGATCCTCTGTGTTGTGTAGTAGGAAAAATTGAGTTATATCCAGTTTATGTAAAGCTACGAGTGGCCGAGGGCAACCTTAGCCGACGGAACAAACATACGAAGGTTTTCCTTCTTAGTGCGCACACCTGAATACCGAGGTGGGCCTACGAAGGCGCTAAGAAGATAAACATTCGTAGCTGCTTCGTGAATCTGGCCCCTGTTCCCTTACGTAATGGTGAGGGGTCACTAGGCGCTCACCCACAGGAAGGGGGGCATGGTAGGGGGTAACGAGGAGGGGGTCTTGACTGGAGGTAATCCGGGGGGGGGGATAGGTGGGGGCAACAGTACTGAGGTAACTTTTACTCCAATGACTGCAGTGCTGCGCTGTTCTCTGTGCTTCCGCTTGCTGTTCCCTGTTCCTTGGCCATCATCTGTCTGGTGTTGCTACGTGATAACGCGTTGTTCTTGTTGAGATATAAACAGGTCATTCGATTTATATTTTGCCGTTTGTATTCGAGATTTATTTTCCTGTTATGTTATTCTTTACTTTCAGAATATTCAGTATTGCTCGTTTCTCTCGCCTTATTATCTTCTTCCTCTGCCCTGTTTTAATTCTCTTATCTCATTCTCTTACCCGTTATTTTATATTTGCCTCTGCTTCTCTCCCCTTGTCTGTGTGTTGTGTGGTCCTTCACCCTTGTCTCTGTGTGTGTGTGGTTCCTTCACCTTGTCCGTGTGTGTGTTCGGGAGGGGGGGCCCTCACCTTTGTCTGTGTGTGTGGGGTTCCTTCACCCTTGTGTGTGGGGGGGGGGTGGGTCCCTCACCTTGTCTGGTGTGTGTGGGGGGTTCTTTCACCTGGTCTGGTGTGTGTGGTGGGGTTCCTTACCCTGGTCTGTGTGTGGGGGGGGGAGTCCTCACCCTTGTCTGTGTGTGTGGGGGGGGGAGTCCCTCACCTTGTCTGTGTGTGGGGGGGGAGTCCCTCACCCTTGTCTGTGTGTGTGGGGGGGGGAGTCCCTCACCCTTGTCTGTGTGTGTGGGGGGAGTCCCTCACCCTGGAGGGTGTGTGGGGGGGGCGATTGGGGGGTCCCTCACCCTTGTCGTGTGTGGGGGGGGGGAGTCCCTCACCCTTGTCTGTGTGTGGGGGGGGGAGTCCCTCACCCTTGTCTGTGTGTGTGGGGGGGGAGTCCCTCACCCTTGTCTGTGTGTGGGGGGGGAGTCCCTCACCTTGTCTGTGTGGGGGGGGGAGTCCCTCACCCTTGTCTGTGTGTGTGGGGGGGGAGTCCCTCACCCTTGTCTGTGTGTGGGGGGGGAGTCCTCTCACCCTTGTCTGTGGTGTGGGGGGGGAGTCCCTCACCCTTGTCTGTGTGTGGGGGGGGAGTCCTCACCCTTGTCTGTGTGTGGGGGGGGGAGTCTTCACCCTTGTCTGTGTGTGGGGGGGGGGAGTCCCTCACCCTGTCTGTGTGTGGGGGGGGGAGTCCTTCACCCTTGTCTGTGTGTGGGGGGGGGAGTCCCTCACCCTGGTCTGTGTGTGGGGGGGGAGTCCCTCACCTTGTCTGTGTGTGGGGGGGGAGTCCTTCACCCTTGTCTGTGTGTGGGGGGGGAGTCCTTCACCCTTGTCTGTGTGGGGGGGGGGAGTCCTTCACCCTGGTCTGTGTGTGGGGGGGGAGTCCCTCACCCTTGTCTGTGTGTGGGGGGGTTCCTTCACCCTTGTCTGTGTGTGTGGGGTTCCTTCACCCTGGTCTACGGTCACAGTGTTGGGTGTGTCGTCAGGTTGATGTCTGGGATAACAGAACCATCACCTCAATTCATCTTCACCTGGGCCATCAATTATGCACTTTATCTCTGACATGAATTCACTCTGATGTCATGCACTGGAAAGGAAACATTCCCATGCCCTCTGTTCTGCACACGTTTGGGAGGAACTCCCACGCCTTCTGCCTTGACTGACGCTTGGGAGGATCTCCCACGCCTTCTGCTCTGCCCAACGCATGGGAGGATCTCCCACGCCCTCTACCGCAGCGTAAACAAAGGCAGCAGACACTGACCCACTGAAAGGAAGAAGACTCTAGGTTGTTCCCTCACAAAGGCGCCGCGTTCAGCTTCCAAATTTTTAAAGAGAATCCGAGGAGTCTTCCCGCGTTTGTGGCGCCTCAATGGTGCTTTGTCTTCCAGGTGCTCTGGCGGCCCACGATGAACAGGCACGGGCGGCCCACGATGAACAGGCACGGGCGGCCCACGATGAACAGGCACGGGCGGCCCACGATGAACAGGCAGCGGCGGCCCACGATGATCAGGCACGGGCGGCCCACGATGAACAGGCAGCGGAGGCCCACGATGATCAGGCACGGGCGGCCCACGATGATCAGACACGGGCGGCCCACGAAGAACAGGCACGGGCGGCCCACGATGAACAGGCACGGGCGGCCCACGATGATCAGGCACGGGCGGCCCACGATGATCAGGCACGGGCGGCCCACGATGAACAGGCACGGGCGGCCCACGATGATCAGGCACGGGCGGCCTACGATAAACAGGCACGGGCGGCCCACGATGATCAGGCACGGGCGGCCCACGATGATCAGGCACGGGCGGCCCACGATGAACAGGCACGGGCGGCCCACGATGATCAGGCACGGGCGGCCCACGATGATCAGGCACGGGCGGCCCACGATGATCAGGCACGGGCGGCCCACGATGATCAGGCACGGGCGGCCCACGATGATCAGGCACGGGCGGCCCACGATGATCAGGCACGGGCGGCCCACGATGATCAGGCACCGGCGGCCCACGATGAACAGGCACGGGCGGCCCACGATAAAGAGTCTCCCGTGGCCCGCGATAAAGAGGCTCCCGTGGCCCACGATAAAGAGGCTCCCGTGGCCCGCGATAAAGAGGCTCCCGTGGCCCACGATAAAGAGGCTCCCGTGGCCCGCGATAAAGAGGCTCCCGTGGCCCACGATAAAGAGGCTCCCGTGGCCCACGATAAAGAGGCTCCCGTGGCCCGCGATAAAGAGGCTCCCGTGGCCCACGATAAAGAGGCTCCCGTGGCCCGCGATAAAGAGGCTCCCGTGGCCCACGATAAAGAGGCTCCCGTGGCCCACGATAAAGAGGCTCCCGTGGCCCACGATAAAGAGGCTCCCGTGGCCCGCGATAAAGAGGCTCCCGTGGGCCACGATAAAGAGGCTCCCGTGGCCCACGATAAAGAGGCTCCCGTGGCCCGCGATAAAGAGGCTCCCGTGGCCCACGATAAAGAGGCTCCCGTGGCCCACGATAAAGAGGCTCCCGTGGCCCACGATAAAGAGGCTCCCGTGGCCCGCGATAAAGAGGCTCCCGTGGCCCACGATAAAGAGGCTCCCGTGGCCCACGATAAAGAGGCTCCCGTGGCCCACGATAAAGAGGCTCCCGTGGCCCACGATAAAGAGGCTCCCGTGGCCCACGATAAAGAGGCTCCCGTGGCCCACGATAAAGAGGCTCCCGTGGCCCGCGATAAAGAGGCTCCCGTGGCCCACGATAAAGAGGCTCCCGTGGCCCGCGATAAAGAGGCTCCCGTGGCCCACGATAAAGAGGCTCCCGTGGCCCGCGATAAAGAGGCTCCCGTGGCCCGCGATAAAGAGGCTCCCGTGGCCCGCGATAAAGAGGCTCCCGTGGCCCGCGATAAAGAGGCTCCCGTGGCCCGCTTCATGGCTGCTACTCTCAGTGTGACGTTCACTACTGGAGTCTCGAGTCCTGTTACACAAAAGTGATCACGTGCCAAGTAAAGGCAAAAACAGGGCATGAAGCGTCAAGGTCACTCTGCGTGTTTGTGTCAGCCTTCAGTAGCTGGTCGAAACAGGTTCAGAAAATGTTTGAATATGAGTTTATTCAGTGATGTACTGGTGCTATTGTATGTTGTGGCATAACTGCTTGGAAGAAAATGTGCACCTTAGAGAGCTGGTAATATAGATGCACGAGTGTTCGCAGGTGTTCGCGATGGTCACGGCTCCTGAAACTCTGAGTACATTAAAAAAAACCTTTTACTATTGGAAGATGCACTGCATTTATGTTCTCCTCTACAGTCCAAATGTCACTCATATATATGTTTTATTTGTATAACTTACCTAAGGGTCATTATCTCTAGTGGCCGCAACGAGGACAGGAAGCCGGCGGCTTGTCCGAGATCCGACCCCCCCCCCCTCCCTTCCATGGACTGATAATTTCCTGGAGCTGGGGTTTGAATTGCATCAGTGTTTTGGCATTTACGGCTTCGACGGGTACGACGTTGTACGGGTTTTTAAGCATGTGGGTTGAAAAAACATCTCTAGTTTTCTGTCCTAACTTATGGTTTGATAAGCTTGAAACCGTTGCTCCTTCCTCATGTAACATCTGACCTTTCAGGTGTAAAGATGAGCGCACGAAGATGGGAAATTCCTCTGGAAGACCATTAGAATGCTCCAGGAATCTGTATAGCAAGGAAATGGAAATCTTTCCTGGCTCATATGAAAAACCAGGAGACCTTTCCGGAGTATTTGGTGATCTACAGGACATGCAGGAGTGTAGGTGTTGACGGCCAGCGACCAGGAGTCAATGTCAGGGACCCTTCATGCACGCTTCACCTCTGTGACCCACGTAGTCGAGGGCCACAGTACTGTGGACTGTGATGAGCGTACTCGAGGAGGAGGTAACAACCAGTGTTTGTGGCAGACGCGTCGGCTGAGGCGACCAAAGCCAGTGGCAGACACGTCCGCTGAGGCGACCAAAGCCAGTAGCAGACGCGTCCGCTGAGGCGACCAAAGCCAGTGGCAGACGCGTCCGCTGAGGCGACCAAAGTCAGTAGCAGACGCGTCCGCTGAGGCGACCAAAGCCAGTGGCAGACGCGTCCGCTGAGGCGACCAAAGCCAGTAGCAGACGCGTCCGCTGAGGCGACCAAAGTCAGTGGCAGACGCGTCCGCTGAGACGACCAAACCCAGTGGCAGACGCGTCCGCTGAGGCGACCAAAGCCAGTGGCAGACGCGTCCGCTGAGGCGACCAAAGCCAGTGGCAGACGCGTCCGCTGAGGCGACCAATGCCAGTGGCAGCCGCGTCTGCTGAGGCGACCAAAGCCAGTGGCAGACGCGTCCGCTGAGACGACCTAAGCCAGTGGCAGACGCGTCGGCTGAGGCGACCAAAGCCAGTAGCAGATGCGTCCGCTGAGGCGACCAAAGCCAGTGGCAGACGCGTCTGCTGAGGCGACCAAAGCCAGTAGCAGACGCGTCCGCTGAGACGACCTAAGCCAGTGGCAGACGCGTCCGCTGAGACGACCAAAGCCACACCCAAGTGGAGCGTGCATACAGCAGCGTTCCAAAGTTTTCCTTGAAGCACCTCACTAGGCATGCCAAGGTCTTCCAGGATATAAGAACTAACTGAGCCAAGTTGCTGCTTCTGCCCTGCCTCTCCGGCCCACCTGCCTCTCTGGCCCACCTGCCTCTATTGTTGCCAGGGCTGTCACGCGTCCTTCACCTGCATCTCTAACTAGGGTGAGGCAGGCACGCCTGACACAATATACCCTCAAACCAACCAACACATTCGTCTGGTGACGTATCGAAGGCTCTTGCAAAAAAGGACGATGACGAATCACGGTGATGGTGATGACAGTGATAGTGCTGATTGGTTCTCATGGTTAATGGAGATGATGGATTAACCAGGATGATTGATGGTGAACGCTCAGCTCCAAGGGCCCAAACATCCTCTTTAATGCTTGGCGAAACTGTACACGCTAACTAGAATATACCTTGGTAATTAACATCTTAATTAGCCCAACCGGCTGGAAGGTAAGGCTGCATGAATAGCACAAGCGGTTACAATGATCTAATCGGGTTTAACGCACTGCTTCGTTACTGGCTTGATGAACGTCTGTACCTCTCGTACTGTTGCATCCGACACACCCATGTCGCAGGTAGTCGACACACCACGTCGCAGGTAGTCGACACACCACGTCGCAGGTAGTCGACACACCCACGTCGCATGTAGTCGACACACCACGTCGCAGGTAGTCGACACACCACGTCGCAGGTAGTCGACACACCCACGTCGCAGGTAGTCGACACACCGCGTCGCAGGTAGTCGACACACCGACGTCGCAGGTAGTCGACACACCGACGTCGCAGGTAGTCGACACACCGACGTCGCAGGTAGTCGACACACCCATGTCGCAGGTAGTCGACACACCACGTCGCAGGTAGTCGACACACCACGTCGCAGGTAGTCGACACACCCACGTCGCAGGTAGTCGACACACCGCGTCGCAGGTAGTCGACACACCGACGTCGCAGGTAGTCGACACACCGACGTCGCAGGTAGTCGACACACCGACGTCGCAGGTAGTCGACACACCGACGTCGCAGGTAGTCGACACGTCAGACAGTCACATCAGGACACGCATGCGTCTGACGCTCGCCCGCACTACATTTTGCCTCGCCATTACCTGGTTGATACCTGGTTGATGGGGTTCTGGGAGTTCTTCTACTCCCCAAGCCGGCCCGAGGCCAGGCGTGACTTGTGAGAGTTTGGTGCACTAGGCTGTTGCTTGGAGCGGCCCGCAGGCCCACATACCCATCACAGCCCGGTTGGTCCCACACTTCTTGGAGGAATAAATTTAGTTTCCTCTTGAAAATGTCCACAGTTGTTCCGGCAATATTTCTTATGCTTGCTGGGAGGGTGTTGAACACCGCGGACCTCTGATGTTTATACAGTGTTCTCTGATTGTGCCTATGGCACCCCTGCTCTTCACTGGTTCTATTCTGCATTTTCTTCCATATCGTTCACTCCAGTACGTTGTTATTTTACTGTGTAGATTTGGTACTTGGCCCTCCAGTATCTTCCAGGTATATATTATTCGATATCTCTCTCGTCTTCTTTCTAGTGAGTACATTTGGAGGGCTTTGAGACGATCCCAATAATTTAGGTGCTTTATCGCGTCTATGCGTGCCGTATATGTTCTCTGTATTCCCTCTATTTCAGCACTCTCTCCTGCTCTGAAGAGAGAAGT
>WNGS01168231.1:16860-27503 GCA_020271785.1 Procambarus virginalis | reverse complement strand
CAGAACTAGCAGCAGCAGCACCAGCAGCACTGCAGCACCAGGACAGCACCACCAACAGCAGAACCAGCAGCAGCAGCAGCAGCAGCAGCAGCTACCAGCAGCACCAGCACCACCACCCACCAGCAGCACCAGCAGCAGCAGCAGCAGCAGCAGCGCACCACCACCACGCAGCAGCAGCAGCACTAGACGCAGCAGCAGGAGCAGCACACACTACAGTGCCAGAAGCAGAGAGAGACAACAACTGGAGGAACAGTGACACAGCCAGACAGCAGGGCTCAGACAGGACACGGGACACGAACCCTTACAATAAGTGAGTATAGGGCAATCACCAGGCCGCAAGTGGGTTTGAGCATTAGCCACTCGCACTAAAATGTCCACGTTAGCACGGCCTATGGCGAACCCGTAGTAGCCTCCTTGAGGTTACCTTGAAGGTGCTTCCGGGGCTTAGCGTCCCCGCGGCCCCGGTCCTCGACCAGGCCCCTTCCTTTTTGTTAGCCACCCCACCCCCCCTTCCAGGAAGCAGCCCTAGCAGCTGTTCTACTCCCCGGTACCTATTTCCTGCTAGGTAACAGAGCATCAGGTTGAACTGATTTTTTTTGCCCATTTGTCTCCGCTCCCCGTGGGGATCGAACTCGGAACCTCGGGACTACCAATTCGATAGCGCTGTCCACTCAGCTGGTCAGGCGGTATTCTCAAAATCTTTCATTGGAATTATTTTATACCCCAAAAAATAACCCGGAATTAGACTGTCCTCAAGAAATTCTGAAGGTACAAAAAAGGGAAAGCATTAGATGCCAGATACAGATGAGGAGGGGGTGCGGGAGGGGGCGGAGGGGGGCCGGAGGGGGGGGGCAGGGGCGGAGGGTGGGGCCGGAGGGGGGGCGGGAGGGGGGGGCGGGAGGGGGGTGCGCGGATGGGGGGGGGCGGGGAAGGGGGGGGGGGGCGGAGGGGGGTGGGCGGAGGGGGTGGGGGGCGGAGGGTGGGGCGGGGGGGGCGGAGGGGGGAGGCCGAGGGGGGGGGCGGAGGGAGGTGCGGTAGGGTGGCGGGGAGGGGGCCGGAGGTGGCGGGAGGGGAGGGCGGAGGGGGCGGGAGGGGGCGGAGGGGGGGTGAGTGGGAGGGGAGGGGTGGGGCGGTGGGGAGTGGAGGGGGAGGCGAGAGGGGGGGCGGGGGTAGGGGGGAGGGCGGAGGGGGGGAGGTGTTGCGGGGGGGGTGTGGGGGGGGCCTGCGGAGGGAGGGGTGGGGGGGGGGAAGTTTCCCTTATATCCCACCTGCAGCAAGTAACAGCTGGTACAGTGTTAACTGTAAGTAATATTCCGTAAGTTAACGTGCAATATCAACAAGTGTCCGTGACGAGGATTCGAACCTACGTACCAGAAGCATCCCAGGACGGGATGCTGTACTCGTACGGGTTTTTTTGAGATTATTTCGGGGCCTTAGTGTCCCCGCGTGGCCCGGTCCTCGACCAGGCCTCCACCCCCTGAAGCAGCCCGTAACAGCTGACTACTCATAGGTACTATATGGCTAGGGGAACAGGGGCATAGGGTTGAAAGAAGAAAACTCAGACCATCGTTTTTCGCTGCACCCGGGACGAACCCGGGACCAAAGGATCACAAGTTCCAGCGTGTGTCTGCTCGGCGACCGGCTCCCATAAACCTTCTAAAGATGTTAATAAATAATAAGGTTCAACGTGGTAGTTTATATCTGGACAGCTTGAGGGCTTATCTACTTGGAACATAGTCTACCTACATCTACTTAACGCTTCTGGCATGTTATCTACCAGCTATTTCCCGCAGTATCGTCCAAGCAAACAAAAGGTTCCATCTCCACACCCACACAACACCCGCTGCCGCTTCCTCAATACAAACACCAAGACACATGGCTAGATTGACACTCTCGCTGCCTCTACACATGTGATGTCGGCAACGTGAAGTGACTGGTGACGGTATGGTGATGAGGGTGAGTGAGTGGACAGTGAGTGCGTGAGTGGACAGTGAGTGCGTGAGTGGACAGTGAGTGCGTGAGTGGACAGTGAGTGCGTGAGTGGACAGTGAGTGCGTGAGTGGACAGTGAGTGCGTGAGTGGACAGTGAGTGCGTGAGTGGACAGTGAGTGCGTGAGTGGACGGTGAGTGCGTAAGTGGACGGTTGAGTGCGTATGAGGGGACGTGAGTTGCGGGATTGGACGGTGAGTGCGTAAGGAGGGACGGTGAGTGCGTGAGGGACGGTGAGTGCGTGAGGGGACGGTGAGTGCGTGAGTGGACGGTGAGTGCCTTTGATGTGACGGTGTAGAGTGGCGTGAGGGACGGTGAGTGTGTGAGTGGACGGTGAGTGCGTGAGTTTTTTTCGGTGAGTGAGTGAGTGGACGGTGAGTGCGTGATGGGACGTTGTGTGATGTGAGTGGACGGTAGAGTGAGTGAGTGGACGGTTGAGTGCGTGAGTGGACGGTGATGTGCGTGAGTGACGGTGAGTGAGGGAGTTGCCTCATGCAGGTGTGAAGGCCTATTGATGGGGGTGTGAGAGATGACGACGTTGTCAGTATTGATCAAAGTTGTTGGGTCACAAGATACCGGAAGGCCGCCGCCACCACACCACTACTACAAGGACTCCCATGTACCATCCCCAACACACAACTATATTACCACACAACCCCACCACACTACCATTCAACACTACCACCACATTACCATGAACTAAAAGTGTAATTGTATATTGATTTACACTTGGGAGACATCTCCCGTCACGCAGGTGCAGTCGCACCTCCACACGTCTCCAGTTCTCAGCTCTTGCTACTGGTAATGGCTCAAAAGGGCCACCACTTACGGGCTATTCATGCCCTGTGCCACCTCTTGGGTGGCTTAATCTTCATCAATCATCATTTGATTAGGATCAGTACAATAAAATCCTATAGGCCTACTTTATTTCGGGATCAACGTCCCCGCGGTCCGGTCTCTAACCAGCCCTCTGTTGTTTAAGACTCTGCTACTCTGAACAAAACGTTCCAAGTAGCACGGGTTATGGTGAGCCCGTAGTGGGCTCACGCTGCTAACAGCGGCGTCCAACAGCCTGATTGACCAGTCCGCAACGAGGAGGCCTGGTCGAGGACCGGGCCGCGGGACACTAAGCCCCGAACCAGAAGGTAACTGGAATCGCTGAAAATCAGGATTGTTAAAAAAAACATCCCGGATTGGAGCCGGTTAAGTTTTTATCTTTTAATCAGTAGATACAAGATGAAAGTTTAATTTAAATAAAAATAACTTAAGTCCGCCCATGAAAGCAAAAACAACTTTCTAAGGGAAGGGAACCATAAGGAGAGAGCGCCAAGCCATTACGACTATATAGCACTGGGAAGGGGTCAGGATAAGGATTTGGGATGGGACGGGGGAAGGAATGGTGCCCAACCGCATGGGCAGTCGGGGATTGAACGCCGACTTGCATGAAGCGAGACCGTCGCTCTACCGTCCAGAAAGCTTCCCGTTTTTTTTTTACATAACCGGACAGGTAGCAGTGAGTAGTTATTGATTTTACGTCAGTCTTTCAAATGTCTGGGCTTGTATTCCTTCAAGTCCACGCGAGAGTGAGTGAGTGAATGAACGAACAGGTGTAAAGTATTAAAGGGATTGGTTCCAAACATACACGTTGTAACGCAGTGACTCCTAGTGAGAGTAAGAGTTATGACATAATGTGTAAAATAGAACCATTAAAAAGATGAGGAGCAGGAGGTACAGTACTCGTAGGAGAGACTTGTCACCACCCGCCCTCTATCACCACCTTACGACGTCTGTCACCACCTTACGACGTCTGTCACCACCTTACGACCTCTATCACCACCTTACGACCTCTGTCACCACCTTACGACCTCTATCACCACCTTACGACCTCTGTCACCACCTTACGACCTCTGTCACCACCTTACGACCTCTATCACCACCTTACGACCTCTATCACCACCTTACGACCTCTATCACCACCTTACGACGTCTGTCACCACCTTACGACCTCTATCACCACCTTACGACCTCTGTCACCACCTTACGACCTCTGTCACCACCTTACGACCTCTATCACCACCTTACGACCTCTATCACCACCTTACGACCTCTATCACCACCTTACGACGTCTGTCACCACCTTACGACCTCTATCACCACCTTACGACGTCTGTCACCACCTTACGACCTCTATCACCACCTTACGACGTCTGTCACCACCTTACGACCTCTATCACCACCTTACGACGTCTATCACCACCTTACGACCTCTATCACCACCTTACGACCTCTATCACCACCTTACGACCTCTATCACCACCTTACGACCTCTGTCACCACCTTACGACGTCTGTCACCACCTTACGACCTATATCACCACCTTACGACCTCTATCACCCCCTTACGACCTCTATCACTACATTACGACCTCTATCACTACCTTACGACCTGTATCACCGCCTTACGACCTCTATCACCGCCTTACGACCTGTACTCACCTAGTTGTGCTTGCGGGGGTTGAGCTCTGGCTCTTTGGTCCCGCCTCTCAACCGTCAATCAACTGGTGTACAGGTTCCTGAGCCTATTGGGCTCTATCATATCTACATTATAAACTGTGTATGGAGTCAGCCTCCAACACATCACTGCCTAATACATTCCACCAGTACTAACGTGTGTGAGTGTGCTCGCGTGTGCTTTAGTGCTGACGTGAGAACTGGGTGTTAACATGCAAGGAGGGTGTCCACTATCTACTGTTTTCTTAAAAGATAACTTCATTGTATCTCTTAGCTCAGTCTGCTCTACGCTGGCATGTTTCCGTGCTGTTGTCCTCGCTATTATGTGGTGCTGGCGCCGCTATCATGTGCTGCTGGCGCCGCTATCGTGTGGTGCTGGCGCCGCTACCATGTGGTGCTGGCGCCGCTATCATGTGGTGCTGGCGCCGCTACCATGTGGTGCTGGCGCCGCTATCATGTGGTGCTGGCGCCGCTATCATGTGGTGCTGGCGCCGCTATCATGTGGTGCTGGCGCCGCTACCATGTGGTGCTGGCGCCGCTACCATGTGGTGCTGGCGCCGCTATCATGTGGTGCTGGCGCCGCTATCGTGTGGTGCTGGCGTCGCTACCATGTGCTGCTGGCGCCGCTACCATGTGCTGCTGGCGCCGCTACCATGTGATGCTGGCGCCGCTATCATGTGGTGCTGGCGCCGCTACCATGTGGTGCTGGCGCCGCTATCATGTGGTGCTGGCGTCGCTACCATGTGCTGCTGGCGCCGCTACCATGTGCTGCTGGCGCCGCTACCATGTGGTGCTGGCGCCGCTATCATGTGGTGCTGGCGCCGCTACCATGTGGTGCTGGCGCCGCTACCATGTGGTGCTGGCGCCGCTATCATGTGATGCTGGCGCCGCTACCATGTGGTGCTGGCGCCGCTATCATGTGGTGCTGGCGCCGCTATCATGTGGTGCTGGCGTCGCTACCATGTGCTGCTGGCGCCGCTACCATGTGGTGCTGGCGCCGCTACCATGTGGTGCTGGCGCCGCTACCATGTGGTGCTGGCGCCGCTATCATGTGGTGCTGGCGCCGCTACCATGTGGTGCTGGCGCCGCTACCATGTGGTGCTGGCGCCGCTATCATGTGGTGCTGGCGCCGCTACCATGTGGTGCTGGCGCCGCTACCATGTGGTGCTGGCGCCGCTATCATGTGGTGCTGGCGCCGCTACCATGTGGTGCTGGCGCCGCTACCATGTGGTGCTGGCGCCGCTATCATGTGGTGCTGGCGCCGCTACCATGTGGTGCTGGCGCCGCTACCATGTGGTGCTGGCGCCGCTATCATGTGGTGCTGGCGCCGCTACCATGTGGTGCTGGCGCCGCTACCATGTGGTGCTGGCGCCGCTACCATGTGGTGCTGGCGTCGCTATCATGTGGTGCTGGCGCCGCTATCATGTGGTGCTGGCGCCGCTACCATATGGTGCTGGCGCCGCTACCATGTGGTGCTGGCGCCGCTACCATGTGGTGCTGGCGCCGCTACCATGTGGTGCTGGCGCCGCTATCATGTGGTGCTGGCGCCGCTATCATGTGGTGCTGGCGCCGCTATCATGTGGTGCTGGCGCCGCTACCATGTGGTGCTGGCGCCGCTATCATGTGGTGCTGGCGCCGCTACCATGTGGTGCTGGCGCCGCTACCATGTGGTGCTGGCGCCGCTATCATGTGGTGCTGGCGCCGCTATCATGTGGTGCTGGCGCCGCTACCATGTGGTGCTGGCGCCGCTACCATGTGGTGCTGGCGCCGCTACCATGTGGTGCTGGCGCCGCTATCATGTGGTGCTGGCGCCGCTATCATGTGGTGCTGGCGCCGCTATCATGTGGTGCTGGCGCCGCTATCATGTGGTGCTGGCGCCGCTATCATGTGGTGCTGGCGCCGCTATCATGTGGTGCTGGCGCCGCTATCATGTGGTGCTGGCGCCGCTATCATGTGGTGTTGGCGCCGCTACCATGTGCTGCTGGCGCCGCTACCATGTGGTGCTGGCGCCGTTATCATGTGGTGCTGGCGCCGCTATCATGTGGTGCTGGCGCCGCTATCATGTGGTGCTGGCGCCGCTATCATGTGGTGCTGGCGCCGCTATCATGTGGTGCTGGCGCCGCTATCATGTGGTGCTGGCGCCGCTACCATGTGGTGCTGGCGCCGCTACCATGTGGTGCTGGCGCCGCTATCGTGTGGTGCTGGCGCCGCTACCGTGTGGTGCTGGCGCCGTTATCATGTGGTGCTGGCGCCGCTACCATGTGGTGCTGGCGCCGCTATCATGTGGTGCTGGCGCCGCTATCATGTGGTGCTGGCGCCGCTATCATGTCCTGCTGGCGCCGCTATCATGTGGTGCTGGCGTCGCTACCATGTGGTGCTGGCGCCGCTATCGTGTGGTGCTGGCGCCGCTATCATGTCCTGCTGGCGCCGCTATCATGTCCTGCTGGCGCCGCTACCATGTGGTGCTGGCGCCGCTATCATGTCCTGCTGGCGCCGCTACCATGTGGTGCTGGCGCCGCTATCATGTCCTGCTGGCGCCGCTATCATGTCCTGCTGGCGCCGCTACCATGTGGTGCTGGCGCCGCTATCATGTCCTGCTGGCGCCGCTATCATGTGGTGCTGGCGCCGCTATCATGTCCTGCTGGCGCCGCTACCATGTGGTGCTGGCGCCGCTATCATGTCCTGCTGGCGCCGCTATTATGTGGTGCTGGCGCCGCTACCATGTGGTGCTGGCGCCGCTACCATGTGGTGCTGGCGCCGCTACCATGTGGTGCTGGCGCCGCTACCATGTGGTGCTGGCGCCGCTACCATGTGGTGCTGGCGCCGCTACCATGTGGTGCTGGCGCCGCTACCATGTGGTGCTGGCGCCGCTACCATGTGGTGCTGGCGCCGCTACCATGTGGTGCTGGCGCCGCTACCATGTGGTGCTGGCGCCGCTACCATGTGGTGCTGGCGCCGCTACCATGTGGTGCTGGCGCCGCTACCATGTGGTGCTGGCGCCGCTATCATGTGGTGCTGGCGCCGCTATCATGTGGTGCTGGCGCCGCTATCATGTGGTGCTGGCGCCGCTACCATGTGGTGCTGGCGCCGCTACCATGTGGTGCTGGCGCCGCTATCATGTGGTGCTGGCGCCGCTATCATGTGGTGCTGGCGCCGCTACCATGTGGTGCTGGCGCCGCTATCATGTCCTGCTGGCGCCGCTATCATGTGGTGCTGGCGCCGCTACCATGTGGTGCTGGCGCCGCTATCACGTGTTGGCGCCGCTATCACGTGGTGCTGGCGCCGCTATCACGAGGTGCTGGCGCCGCTATCATGTGGTGCTGGCGCCGCTACCATGTGGTGCTGGCGCCGCTACCATGTGGTGCTGGCGCCGCTACCATGTGGTGCTGGCGCCGCTACCACGTGGTGTTGGCGCCGCTATCACGTGGTGCTGGCGCCGCTATCATGTGGTGCTGGCGCCGCTATCACGTGGTGTTGGCGCCGCTATCACGTGGTGCTGGCGCCGCTATCACGTGGTGCTGGCGCCGCTACCATGTGGTGCTGGCGCCGCTACCATGTGGTGCTGGCGCCGCTACCATGTGGTGCTGGCGCCGCTACCATGTGCTGCTGGCGCTAAATGACTGTTCATGACTGTTCTGGGTAAATCAGAGACCTGCTAGCTTTCCTTAAGAACCTAACGTGAAGCTTACCTTACCCTACCTAACTTAACCTAGCCTAACTTAACCTAACCTAACCCTGGCCTGTTTCATCAACACAACTGGCAGGTTAGTGAGGCTGAGCCACTACCAGAAAATTCAGATTGTAAACTCTGTGACAAACCATTAATGCATTCACTAGAACACTATACTGTTGAATGTGAAACCGTAAAGGACTTTAGACCTCCTGGCCTCTTGTACCACCAACTGTGTAACTATTTCATTGACTCAGGTGTTCTGGACGACATCCTAACAATTTACCCAAAATTTTTTAAGCTTGCAGAGCAATTTGATTTATTGTTAAGCTGCATCTCTTATGACCCCATCCCTGCCCTTGGGTGGCAGTGTACCATAGAAAGTTGTATTTACATATTCGTACACTGAAACGTGTACAGTCTAATGTAGTTGATTGTAACCAGGATATATATGTGCTTCAGCCTACAGTTTAGACCTGCTTGATACCTGCTTGATGGGGTTCTGGGAGCTCTTCTGCTCCCCAAGCCCGGCCCTAGGCCAGGCTTGACTTGTGAGAGCTTGGTCCACCAGGCTGTTGCTTGGAGCGGCCCGCAGGCCCACATATACCTGCTTGATGGGGTTCTGGGAGTTCTTCTACTGCCCAAGCCCGGCCCGAGGCCAGGCTTGACTTGTGAGAGTTTGGTCCACCAGGCTGTTGCTTGGAGCAGCCCGCAGGCCCACATATACCTGCTTGATGGGGTTCTGGGAGTTCTTCTACTGCCCAAGCCCGGCCCGAGGCCAGGCTTGACTTGTGAGAGCTTGGTCCACCAGGCTGTTGCTTGGAGCGGCCCGCAGGCCCACATATACCTGCTTGATGGGGTTCTGGGAGTTCTTCTTCTGCCCAAGCCGGGCCCGAGGCCAGGCTTGACTTGTGAGAGCTTGGTCCACCAGGCTGTAGCTTGGGCCTATTGTCTTATGCATGACCCTCTGTCCTGTGTGACAGTCAATACCAGCATTGTCCTCACTCTAACAAGACCTAATTAAATTCCTCAGATTAAGCAAATTGTAATGATTTTTTTAATTAATTACAATTAATTACATCTTTAAGTAATAAAGATGTTAATAATAAAACCTTGACCTGGAAGATGGGCCAGGAGTTGGCAGCGTCGAGGGCTGCTGGAGTTGCTTGTACTCACCTACTTGTGCTTGCGGGGGTTGAGCTCTGGCTCTTTGGTCCCGCCTCTCAACTGTCAGTCAACTGGTGTACAGGTTCCTGAGCCTACTGGGCTCTTATCATATTTACACTTGAAACTGTGTATGGAGTCAGCCTCCACTACATCACTGCCTAATGCATTCCACCTGTTAACTACTCTGACACTGAAAAAGTTCTTTCTAACGTCCCTGTGGCTCATGTGGGTACTCAGTCTCCACCTGTGTCCCCTTGTTCGTGTTCCACCCGTGCTGAAGAGTTTCTTTGTCCACCCTGCCAATTCCCCCTGAGAATTGTGTGTGTGTGTGTGTGTGTACTCACCTATTTGTACTCACCTATTGTGTGTGTGTGTGTGTGTGTGTGTGTGTGTGTGTGTGTGTGTGTGTGTGTGTGGCTGGCCCGTTAACAACACACACCGCTTGCTTGCCTGGGACCAGCAACCTCTGGCGCGTGTTTGTCTAGTTAATGTAAACATGTGCTTGGTGATGAGCATTACTGAGCGTGCCGTCCTGCAGATTAATGTATATTTTACATCTATGCTCATGAGTTATATAATGTGTCGCGTGTTGCGCTCCATTCAGATAGGAATTTGTTGCGAGATGATCAGGCGTCGAATGTGCTTCCTCACTCGTAATGATTGGGGGCCTATTGCGTGGAGTGTAGCAATGTGGGTAATGAGTGTGGTAATGAGTATGATGTATAGGCTTGTAGCGCCCACTCATACTTTCATAATACATCCTGTGATCCATTTATCGTGTATGATTAATACTTTGTTATTTCACTTTCCAGGTTCGGACCTTTGAAAGTGACGGCGGTGGAGGTCTGACCTACTCGGCCCTGGCCGACGGCGTCTTCCTCTACGATGTGATGCTTCACCTGTGAGTACCTCTTGCTCCTCCTCCTCCTCTCCAACCTCTTGGGCTGGACGGTAGAGCGTCATGCAGGTCGGCGTTCAATACCCCGACCGTCCACTCAAGTGGTTGGGCACCATTCCTTCCTCCCTTCCCATCCTAAATCCTGACCCCCTCCCAATGCTATATAGTCGTAATGCCTATATATATATATATATAATATATATATATTATATATAATATATATATATATATATATATTATATATATATATATATTATGATCGCTTGTACTATAATAACTTGTTACTTGTAATATGTTAATAAATCAGGTGAAATCAGTGCGGGGGGGGGGGGAAGGGATGGTTCAGCGCGTGCTCTTAATTTGCCGCTACGTCTAAAACGCAACCTGCTAATTGGAAATGTAGATGTTT
>WNGS01168230.1:7013-18578 GCA_020271785.1 Procambarus virginalis | reverse complement strand
GAGTATACCCCCCAACACGCACAGTCCACACTTACACACACACACACACACACACACACACACACACACACACACACACACACACCTACACACACACACACACACACACACACACACAAACACCTGTTGATTGACGGTTGAGAGGCGGGACCAAAGAGCCAGAGCTCAACCCCCCGCAAGCACAACTAGGTGATGTAACTGTGTGAGAAATAATAAACTACACACACACACACACACACACACACACACACACACACACACACACACACACAACACCTGTATAACCACCGTGAGACGAAACCACAAAGCCAGAGCTCAACCCCCGCAAGCACAACTAGGTGAGTACAACTAGGTGAGTACACACACACACACACATCTGCCTCCAAGTTCCTCAGTCTTCAAGCCCCTCCCAGCGACTGAAACACTCCTCTTCCTCCCAGCTCATGCTTGCCTCACAATACCCGTCATTGACACCTACGCCCCTCATCTTACCTCACAACCAATTACCCGACACAACCCTGCAGCCCACATCTCAGCTGCGACCTTCACCAGAAGACTCAAATAGGCAGGCGCACTGCCGTCACAAGTGGATCCAAGAAGAACATCAAGATGCAGTATACCAATGCTGATGGAGTCCCAAACAAAGTCGCTGAAATATAAGAAAGTTATTAAAAAAATAACTGTTTCAATATTGAAAAAATAATGTGAAACCAAAATACAAAATGACTCTCGTGGGGAGTGGCACTCTTACCACAACGCAAATGGAAGTTTGAGGAACTAGTAATACAACTGGATATACAAACTACATCACCGGAACTCTGTGAGCTGACGGAAACGTATAGTGGGTCTGGAAACACAATACCTCACCCAGCAACCAGGAGACTTAGACAGTGTATAAAAAAAAACCACCCAAAAGGCAGGCATAGACGAGAACAGCAACAGCAGCTCAACACAGAATGTGAGGGGAAACAATAATATTTGGAAATCTAAATCATGAACACAAAGATTGGGGATCGCGAAACCAACATGGCAAGAAAATAAGCGGAGTGCAAAATTATTGAATGTTATGGATTGTTTTTTGTCCAACATAGCATGTAAAAGATGATCTTCACAAAGAACGAGGAAGGCTTCGAGAACTATTAGCACGAAGTACCACCAGGAGCCACAGACCACTGTGCACTGATCTTTGTCTATATACTGAACTAAAAGCAATGACCATAAGTCACAGGTCAGGAAGAGGAAAGTAGGCTTCTGAAAAGTAAATTACGTGGGAGAGCATCTGGGAATTTACAATGGGAGGAAGAATGCTGAGGAAAGACAGTTCAGGAAATGATGAATCAAGTAAGAAACCCTTGGCTCAATATTCAATGGCAAACAGCTAAGAGTAAATGCAAGAGGGAAGGGAAAAACTATACAGAAAACAGAGAGAGCCGCAATAGATGCAACAGAGATTGAAATAATTGAAATAATCCAAGATAATATATAAGAAGAGAAATAAAAATGATAAAAAAGACATTACATCCAAAGCAGAGAAGCATCAGAGTTACTACATAGTCATATCTGAAGGAAAATGACCATGAATAATGACCAGGTGACTAGACAATGCAAGAGGGGAAAGACAACATACTGAAAATAAAAAGGAAATTTGTGATGAATTAATGGCCAGTGTCCAGGAAGTGTTCACGACTGAGTCTGGGACAACTACAGGCGCTATTATTGGCTATAATACGATTTGGTATAAAAGCGACAACTATTTGGTGTATAGTTAGGCCTAGATCAGCAAGCGTTTACGTTCTGTTGGCAATTTTTTCCAAAAAACAAAACAAGTCCATTACGGGCTCACCATAGCCCGTGCCGTCTACCTTGGAACTTTTGTGTTCCAAGTAGCGAATCTTAACAACAGTTGGCAAGTATTTGTATCTTGTAATACGTATGATGAAGCATTTACTGGAGCTGCGTTTCGAACAGTGTTCGAGAAGTGTTCAAAATATCATCAATTTTTATCAGGAGAGGCCGCTTGCTATTGCGGAGTACAACAACTCCCTCATGTTGCATTGCAATACGTGGCCGAAGCATTTAGAAAGGTGTCAACTCACAGTAACGAAACGAAGCACTGTTCGAGACATGTTAGAACAACAGTATTTGGCTGTATGGTCTCATGAGGACAAGGCTGTTGACTTACATATGAGGACCAGGCTGTTGTCTATGAGGACAGGTTGTTGTACTACGAGGACAGGCTGTGTTGTTTTTACTGACTTAGCTTAAGAAGCTGAAGCTAACGGGTCGAGGCTGGAGAATCCGAAGCTTACCACAGAGACGAAGCTTGAGGAGCAGGTGGCAGGCCTTCGATAAGTACCCGCCATGTTGAGTCTGAAGGACAAGTAATATATATATATATATATATATATATATATTATATATATTAGTATATATATATATTATAATAAATATATATCATATATATACAGGGGGAGACAATATTGGAGAATAATATGGGTGCGGCTGTGTTATTTTATTGTTGTCGCTGTGCTCAGCTGCTCCTGACGGCCGCTCGCACAACATATTCAGTGGAGGTGACAGTGTGTACACACGTGGGACACAGGGAGGGGACACATGGAGGGGACACAGGGAGGGGACACATGCGACGCGCATAGGGAACAAGTGGGTGAGCCACACGTGACACGTGGGAGGGACATCTATGACACACGGAGGGGGACACATTGAGGTTAATTCGTTTTGGTTGGGTACAGAAAGCTCATATATGTATATATATATATATATATATAATATATATAATATCAGTATATATATATTAGAATATATATATATATATATATATGTTGTACCTAGTAGCCAGAACGTCGTACTCGGCCTACTATGCAAGGTCCGACTTGCCTAATAAGCCAAGTTTTCCTGATTAATATATTTTCTCTAATTTTTTTCTTATGAAATGATAAAGCTACCACATTTCATTATGCAGTCCTATCTCTGCCTGCTGGAAGACACATTTCACGTCAATGTTTATACAAGACGTTTTACTCCTGTCAACGCTGTGTATTTTGGGTGGCCCAAACACCTCCGCTCTCAGTTCGTTCAACTTGGTGCCAACCCCAGTGCTTGGACCACTGGTCCCCACTTGGTACCACCCCCAGTGCTTGGTACCACTGGTCTCACTTGGTACCACCCCAGTGCTTGGTACCACTGGTCCACTGGTACCACCCCCAGTGCTTGGTACACACTGTCTCACTTGGTACCAACCGCAATGCGTTGCGAGTAACTTGTTTACGTCCTTCTAGCTCGTTATTGACCCCTCATGTGGAGCAGACTGTTCTTGTCCATCTCGTCAGAAATTAAATTTAAATTTAAATTTTGCCCCGAGGGGTGAGTTTATCGTCAGTTCCCCTCATCTACAGTTGAAAGCCACGTGGTTGAGGGGGATAACCTCACCCAAATTGACCGCGGGGATTGAAATAAGTTTATTGAGGTACAAATACACACAAAGGGATGAGGTAGCTCAAGCTATTCTCACCCCGTTTCGGCAGCTGGGATGGTCTGGGGTCGGGGACGGACATAGGTTGGTCGGAGCCGCCACACGGCGAAAGGGCACAGCGTCAAATATTCACCTAAATATTTTCAAAACAAACTGTTCAAAACCATTGTTTTCTTATAGTAATTGGCACCATTATTTACTGATCTTGGGTAACGAACAGGAATTTTCTGCTGTTATAATTTGTCCGTACTCACATAAAATAGACAATCCTTTCACACAGCGTCAAAGGTTTCTTATTAAGTCACGGCCCTTTATCAGAGTCAGGGGTAACTGTTCATATTTGAGTATTTCACAACACTGAGCTTCTCTCACGGGTAACCTCCCATATAGGGGCCTCGTAGCCTGGTGGATAGCGCGCAGGTAAGTCGTAATTCTGTGGCACGGGTTCGATTTCCGCACGAGGCAGAAATAAATGGGCAAAGTTTCTTTCACCCTGAATACCCCTGTTACCTAGCAGTAAATAGGTACCTGGGAGTTAGTCAGCTGTCACGGGTTGCTTCCTGGTGTGTGTGTGTGTGTGTGTGTGTGTGTGTGTGTGTGTGTGTGTGTGTGTGTGTGTGTGTGTGTGTGTGTGTGTGTGTGTGGGAAAAAAGGTAGTTAGTAAACAGTTGATTGACAGTTGAGACAGGCCGAAAGAGCAAAGCTCAAACCCCGCAAACACAACTAGGTGAATATGTATTAGACGCTAGATAGACAGAGACAGTGACAGACACACACAGACAGTTGATGGATGCATAGATTGATGTAGGGAGAGATTGGTGGAGGGATAGGTGGATCATCCGATAGATAAATTGATGGATAGATACATGGAGATAAATAGGAATAGGTGGCTGGATAGAGTAGAAGAGTAGGTGGATGGAAAATATATATATTTGGATAGATGAATGGATCTATCCATCTATCCAGCAGCAGCATGAACCAAGGTGACAGGAGCTTCTTGTGGGGGGGGGGAGGCCTCTGAGATAAGCCTGACAGCGGATCAACAGAGATGGTACAGTGCCAACTCAGAGCTCGGACGGCTGTCCTTGTGCCAATTGCAAGTCGTACTAATTAGCAACAAAACGCTAATTAGGCCGTGAGCCAAGATTAGACAAATACTGTATTACCATCACTGGTCCACGAGGCGAGGGGCCATGTTATGCTCGTGTTTGGCTGTATTTATGACCAGTGTTGATTTTATTATGATTTTTTTGTAACACAGGTGAGTACAGGAAGCACTTGTTACCCCTCAAGCTTATCCTCCGTGGTTCTCAAGCTTATCCTCCGTGGTTCTCAAGCTTATCCTCCGTGGTTCTCAAGCTTATCCTCCGTGGTTCTCAAGCTTATCCTCCGTGGTTCTCAAGCTTATCCTCCGTGGTTCTCAAGCTTATCCTCCGTGGTTCTCAAGCTTATCCTCCGTGGTTCTCAAGCTTATCCTCCGTGGTTCTCAAGCTTATCCTCCGTGGTTCTCAAGCTTATCCTCCGTGGTTCTCAAGCTTATCCTCCGTGGTTCTCAAGCTTATCCTCCGTGGTTCTCAAGCTTATCCTCCGTGGTTCTCAAGCTTATCCTCCGTGGTTCTCAAGCTTATCCTCCGTGGTTCTCAAGCTTATCCTCCGTGGTTCTCAAGCTTATCCTCCGTGGTTCTCAAGCTTATCCTCCGTGGTTCTCAAGCTTATCCTCCGTGGTTCTCAAGCTTATCCTCCGTGGTTCTCAAGCTTATCCTCCGTGGTTCTCAAGCTTATCCTCCGTGGTTCTCAAGCTTATCCTCCGTGGTTCTCAAGCTTATCCTCCGTGGTTCTCAAGCTTATCCTCCGTGGTTCTCAAGCTTATCCTCCGTGGTTCTCAAGCTTATCCTCCGTGGTTCTCAAGCTTATCCTCCGTGGTTCTCAAGCTTATCCTCCGTGGTTCTCAAGCTTATCCTCCGTGGTTCTCAAGCTTATCCTCCGTGGTTCTCAAGCTTATCCTCCGTGGTTCTCAAGCTTATCCTCCGTGGTTCTCAAGCTTATCCTGCGTGGTTCTCAAGCTTATCCTCCGTGGTTCTCAAGCTTATCCTCCGTGGTTCTCAAGCTTATCCTCCGTGGTTTTCAAGCTTATCCTCCGTGGTTCTCAAGCTTATCCTCCGTGGTTCTCAAGCTTATCCTCCGTGGTTCTCAAGCTTATCCTCCGTGGTTCTCAAGCTTATCCTCCGTGGTTCTCAAGCTTATCCTCCGTGGTTCTCAAGCTTATCCTCCGTGGTTCTCAAGCTTATCCTCCGTGGTTCTCAAGCTTATCCTCCGTGGTTCTCAAGCTTATCCTCCGTGGTTCTCAAGCTTATCCTCCGTGGTTCTCAAGCTTATCCTGCGTGGTTCTCAAGCTTATCCTCCGTGGTTCTCAAGCTTATCCTCCGTGGTTCTCAAGCTTATCCTCCGTGGTTTTCAAGCTTATCCTCCGTGGTTCTCAAGCTTATCCTCCGTGGTTCTCAAGCTTATCCTCCGTGGTTCTCAAGCTTATCCTCCGTGGTTCTCAAGCTTATCCTCCGTGGTTCTCAAGCTTATCCTCAAGCTTACCCCTTCAAGCTTGTTCCTTACCCTCTATCTTGCCAGAGGAAAGTGCACACACATATTTTAAGGACATATTTGGCCATGAAAAGAACATAGAACATAAGAACATAAGAACATAAGAACAAAGGTAACTGCAGAAGGTCTATCGGTCCATACGAGGCAGCTCCTATTTATATCCATTTCTTTAAGGCTTTCTTAATTCAGTGTTACGATTCTGCACATATTTTATATATATCTTATGTGTCTCCAGGGTGGTGTTCTATGTGGTGTCTTTGTTGCTCAAGACTGTCACTTCTAGCACGAGTCTTCACGAGGCCTGGTGTCCAAGACGATTCAGCGGTGTTTGGCCTTCCCAGAGTTAAAAACTGTATGTCAAATTTACAAAATCTTTTAAGGCCACTATATATTCACGGTAGTTAGCTACATAACCAATAGGTTCATCAGGATTCTGTATAACCCGGATGGTAGCCTGGCAAGCAGTAGTGGGGCTTTTTTTTTTTTTGCAGGGATATTCCTGCGCGGGCTCTAAGCCTCTGGCTGGCCCACTAAGTGTTGCTTGTTTCTGTTTTACTTGGGCGGAGTATGAGTATTTATGACTCGTATGGTCGCTTCAGTAAGATTTTGACCCATGTGTTTAACAACTTCTTCTGCTCTGTTGAATCTAAGTTGAAATCTTAATGGGTTTGTAACTGTGCACTGTGTTAGATAATGTTCCAGTGGTCTGTTGTGGCAGTAACTGTGCACTGTGTTAGATAATGTTCCAGTGGTCTGTCGGGGATTTCTCTACAGTGCTGGTATTGGTACTCATCAGTGGGGGCCGTAGCAACATCACACACCATCACCTCGTGACCCTCGCTGGGTCAGCGTTCTTCATAAACCAGATCCTCAATAAGTTCATGTGTCGTCCTGTCAAGAGGGCGGCCAACACCTGCCAGCGACGCCTCTCGACCAATAGACTGGTCTGAAGCACTATAGAATATACTCGAGGTACGTGGTGGCCACGTGACCATCGTCTCTGCACATGTCTTGTTCAGTTCCATATTGTAATAAAAGAAGAAAAACCACAGGAGTTCTACAGTCCCTCAAAAAAATCCATCGATAAGACTACCAAGGCTTCTGTAGATGCTGGACCTTGAGAAAATTCAGACAAGTGTGCCACACAAGTTCAAGTATGTTTATAGAGACAAGAAAGAAATACATCTCAAAGGGATAGAGTAGCTTAGGCTATTTCTACCCCCCTTATGCCACACAGCCACTCACTAGCTGCCATGTGTGTCTGTTTCACCTCATGAAACTGTATGTCATATTCCTAATATTAAGTCACTTGTCGTATGTCAACTGCCCCATATCCTACCGCAGGCAAGTTTTCATACCGGCTACTCTCTTGCCACATATTTCAGTCTCAGAGTGCCAACAGGCACCTCACTCGCCCACCTGGCATTATCAGGCTGCTGGCAACATTGGACTGTCAAGACATCATTTTGCGCGGGAAATTTGATTCCTCGGGTTTCCGCCTTGCCAACGGTTCTTAACCGCCATATTTTTCCGTCCCTCCGGACGTGCCAACTTTATTTTTGGTCAAGTTTTAGATGATGGCTGAATATTTTTATATTTATATATTTATGGAATATTCTCCACATCTTAATATTAAGAATCTTTAAAGATTTTCCTTTCCTAGTTGGCTTATTCGGTGTTGGGGTTAAGGCCTATCAGCTTTGGGAGGGTTAAGGCCACCTCAGTAACTTACTGACTAACCAGTAAGTAATACTTTAGTCCTTATGATAGTTTAGCATAAAAAAATAAACTCAGTGTATATACACCGAGAACCATAATATATCTGTGCTATATCTTTCTATAAAAAATCTATGCAATATTATATTGCATAATATATATATATATATATATATATATATATATATATATATATATATATATATATATATATATATATATATATATATATATAATAACTGTGTGACTCACCATAGATGTAAAGTGCCTTGTATAGTGACTGTTGTGAGCCTCTTGTAATGTCACTTGTGACACCTCTTTGTGTCACTTGTGACACAGAGATTATTGATGTGTGTATTTGTGTGGGTGATTAGATATGTGTGTATGTATATATATATATATATATATATATATATATATATATATATATCTATATATAATATATATATTATATATATATATATATATATATATATATATATACATACATATATATATATATATATATATATATATATATACACACATATATACATATATATATATATATATACATATATATATTACTTAAAGTTACGTCAATTCTACAAGTACAAGATGCTACATTCAAGATACGTCACCAGTACCACAAGACGTTTTGACCAGGAGGCAAAACGTACCCTTCACCCCCTTCACCCCCCTTTACGCCGGCTCGCCACCCGTCTTCAACCAGCCAACTACCCATCCAGCTTGCCTGCTCCTGATTGGTGACTCGCCGACTGCACACCTGCACACCGCACCTCAGCGCCATCTACCCAAGTCGACGTCTGAGCCTGACCAGCTATCAACTTCAGAATATTCTTTGTGCTCTTAGAGTTGACATCTCTCTCTGGCATACTAAGCTCTCTGGCTTTCGTATACTAAGGGAGGTCTCAGCCATAGCCAATATTCTCAGCACCATTTCACATTATATTATTTAATCTATTGTGTTTTTTGTATTTATCTTTGTCACATTTTTGCATTATTCATTTACCCAAGATTTGTCTTTATTTTCATTTATGTTTAAAGTAAATATATTAAAATTTCATTGCTCATACTTATTTTTTACGTGTTTTACGTGTTCCTCCCTCTAACTTACCACAGACAACAGGCAAGCAGTCTATCTTTTTTTTGTAAGTGTGACCAGGCATTGACACCTGCCATTGGAGGACTGCTGAACATCAACACTCCAACACTTTCCCGTCACAATATATATATATGTTGTTGAATATGACCGAAAAGGTAAGATTAATAATTCTAACACGAATTTTCTCAATATTTCTTATGTTTTCTTCACTGTCGGTGGTAATAAAAATATCAATTCTCCAAATTCATTTTTTTTGAGAATTGATAATTTTATTACCACCGACAGTGAAGAAAAACATAAGAAATATTGAGAAAATGTGTGTTAGAATTATTAATCTAACCTTTTCGGTATATATATATATATATATATATATATATATATATATATATATATATATATATATATATATATGCATGCATGCAAACAAGCCTGAATGGTCCCCAGGACTAGATACAACTGAAAACTCACACCCCAAAAGTGACTCGAACCCATACTCCCAGGAGCAACGCAACTGGTATGTACAGGGACGCCTTAAACCACTTGACCATCACGACCGGACATAAGGAAGTGATAGCCGAGGCTATATGAACCTATATGAGGCTATATATATATATATATATATATATATATATATATATATATATATATATATATATATATATATATCCCCCTCCCCCGTGGTCTGAGGGAGACGCAGCAGGTGGTTAAGGAAGGGATGCCAGCGGTAGGGTCGTTATGGGTGTCGGGGCACTTAGATGAAGTTAATGATTAGGCCGAATGTGTAGTTATGGTTTGACCTTTAGTATGCTTGCTTTTGTGAGGTTCTTGTCTCTTGTTTTACTGTCTTGCTATTTTATCCATCTAATTTATACTGCGCCTGCGCAAACGCACGCGCACACACACGGACACACACACACACCACCACACACACACCACACACACACACACACACACACACACACACACACACACACACACACACACACACTCACTCACATCATAATTCATGATGTAAGAACCAATAGGCTCAGGAATCTGTACACCAGTTGATTGACAGTTGAGAGGCGGGATCAAAGAGCCAAAGCTCAACCTCCGCAAGCACACAACCAGGTGAGTACACACACCTTCCTGGACCCACAGGACTTGAACCATTTGTCATGCTATTCACTCCGGTCGTCCAAAACCTCTTTTTGCTTACTGATTTGAACCATCGTGGAAGGAGATTTAGTTCTTGGGCTAGACACCTTCTAGATGTTAGTATCTGGTGTGTTTATCTCTCCTGGAGCTTCATTCAAATAACCTTGCACTTATTTGTATTGAAGTCTAGTAATCACACGCAGTTGTCGCTCGTCCAGATGTTCTTCAATTTTGTGTCATCAATGAAGAGTAACAATTCTTCGTAGTTCTTCGTTCTTCTGCTTCAGTAGTTATGTATACGAGGGATAAGATGGACCCGTGACTGTCCCTTATTGGACTCGACTTAAGACGATCCCAAATTAACTTTTTTCCTCATCTTACTGTCATTTGTTTGTCCTGGCAGTTACTGTGTGGTGGTTCTCAAGCTTGTACACGAGTCTAAGCTGTCGGACACTATGCTGACGGCTTTCAGTTATTCCATCATACAACTCTTTCTCTTAAACAATGGCGGCGCTGGGTTATAGTTAGCTTTCCCTTAGTGAACAAAGTGTAGTGTAGTGTAGTTGTGGTGTAGTGTAGTGTAGTGGTGGTGTAGTGTAGTGTAGTGGTGGTGTAGTGTAGTGTAGTGGTGGTGTAGTGTAGTGTAGTGGTGGTGTAGTGTAGTGTAGTGGTGGTGTAGTGTAGTGTAGTGGTGGTGTAGTAGTGTAGTGTAGTGTAGTGGTGGTGTAGTGTAGTGGTGGTGTAGTGTAGTGGTGGTGTAGTGTGTGGTGGTGTAGTGTAGTGGTGGTGTGGTGTAGTGGTGGTGTAGTGTAGTGGTGGTGTAGTGTAGTGTAGTGTGGTGTAGTGTAGTGTAGTGGTGGTGTAGTGTAGTGTAGTGGTGGTGTAGTGTAGTGAGTTGTGGTTAGTGTAGTGTAGTGTAGTGGGTGTAGTGTAGTGGTGGTGTAGTGTAGTGGTGTGTAGTGTAGTGTAGTGGTGGTGTAGTGTAGTGTAGTGGTGGTGTAGTGTAGTGTAGTGGTGGTGTAGTGTAGTGGTGATGTAGTGTAGTGGTGGTGTAGTGTAGTGGTGGTGTGGTGTAGTGTAGTGTAGTGTAGTGGTGGTGTAGTGTAGTGTAGTGTAGTGGTGGTGTAGTGTAGTGGTGGTGTAGTGTAGTGTAGTGGTGGTGTGGTGTAGTGTAGTGGTGGTGTGGTGTAGTGTAGTGGTGGTGTAGTGTAGTGTATGGTGGTAGTGGTGGTGTAGTGGTGGTGTAGTGGTGGTGTGTGTAGTGGTGGTGTAGTGTAGTGGTGTGTGTGTAGTGTAGTGTAGTGGTAGTGGTAGTGGTGTAGTGTAGTGTATGGTGTAGTGGTAGTGGTGGTGTAGTGTAGTGGTGGTGTAGTGTAGTGGTGGTGTAGTGTAGTGGTAGTGTAGTGGTGTAGTGTAGTGGTGGTGTAGTGTAGTGGTGGTGTAGTGTAGTGGTGGTGTAGTGTAGTGGTGGTGTAGTGTAGTGTAGTGTGGTGTAGTGTAGTGGTGGTGTAGTGTAGTGGTG
>WNGS01168229.1:5582-19012 GCA_020271785.1 Procambarus virginalis | reverse complement strand
CAGTAGGAGCTAACAGTCATTAGTATTACTCCAGTAGGAGCTAACAGTCATTAGTGTTACTCCACCACCAGCTAACAGTCATTAGTATTACTCCAGTAGGAGCTAACAGTCATTAGTGTTACTCCACCACCAGCTAACAGTCATTAGTGTTACTCCACCACCAGCTAACAGTCATTAGTGTTACTCCACCACCAGCTAACAGTCATTAGTGTTACTCCACCACCAGCTAACAGTCATTAGTGTTACTCCACCACCAGCTAACAGTCATTAGTATTACTCCAGTAGGAGCTAACAGTCATTAGTGTTACTCCACCACCAGCTAACAGTCATTAGTGTTACTCCAGTAGGAGCTAACAGTCATTAGTGTTACTCCACCACCAGCTAACAGTCATTAGTATTACTCCAGTAGGAGCTAACAGTCATTAGTATTACTCTAGTAGGAGCTAACAGTCATTAGTATTACTCCAGTAGGAGCTAACAGTCATTAGTATTACTCCAGTAGGAGCTAACAGTCATTAGTATTACTCCAGTAGGAGCTAACAGTCATTAGTGTTACTCCACCACCAGCTAACAGTCATTAGTGTTACTCCACCACCAGCTAACAGTCATTAGTGTTACTCCACCACCAGCTAACAGTCATTAGTGTTACTCCACCACCAGCTAACAGTCATTAGTGTTACTCCACCACCAGCTAACAGTCATTAGTATTACTCCAGTAGGAGCTAACAGTCATTAGTGTTACTCCACCACCAGCTAACAGTCATTAGTATTACTCCAGTAGGAGCTAACAGTCATTAGTATTACTCCAGTAGGAGCTAACAGTCATTAGTATTACTCCAGTAGGAGCTAACAGTCATTAGTGTTACTCCACCACCAGCTAACAGTCATTAGTGTTACTCCACCACCAGCTAACAGTCATTAGTATTACTCCAGTCGGAGCTAACAGTCATTAGTGTTACTCCACCACCAGCTAACAGTCATTAGTATTACTCCAGTAGGAGCTAACAGTCATTAGTGTTACTCCACCACCAGCTAACAGTCATTAGTATTACTCCAGTAGGAGCTAACAGTCATTAGTGTTACTCCAGTAGGAGCTAACAGTCATTAGTATTACTCCAGTAGGAGCTAACAGTCATTAGTGTTACTCCAGTAGGAGCTAACAGTCATTAGTATTACTCCACCACCAGCTAACAGTCATTAGTGTTACTCCACCACCAGCTAACAGTCATTAGTATTACTCCAGTAGGAGCTAACAGTCATTAGTATTACTCCAGTAGGAGCTAACAGTCATTAGTATTACTCCAGTAGGAGCTAACAGTCATTAGTATTACTCCAGTAGGAGCTAACAGTCATTAGTGTTACTCCAGTAGGAGCTAACAGTCATTAGTGTTACTCCACCACCAGCTAACAGTCATTAGTATTACTCCAGTAGGAGCTAACAGTCATTAGTATTACACCAGTAGGAGCTAACAGTCATTAGTATTACTCCAGTAGGAGCTAACAGTCATTAGTATTACTCCAGTAGGAGCTAACAGTCATTAGTGTTACTCCAGTAGGAGCTAACAGTCATTAGTGTTACTCCACCACCAGCTAACAGTCATTAGTATTACTCCAGTAGGAGCTAACAGTCATTAGTGTTACTCCACCACCAGCTAACAGTCATTAGTATTACTCCAGTAGGAGCTAACAGTCATTAGTGTTACTCCACCACCAGCTAACAGTCATTAGTATTACTCCAGTAGGAGCTAACAGTCATTAGTGTTACTCCAGTAGGAGCTAACAGTCATTAGTATTACTCCAGTAGGAGCTAACAGTCATTAGTATTACTCCAGTAGGAGCTAACAGTCATTAGTATTACTGCAGTAGGAGCTAACAGTCATTAGTATTACTCCAGTAGGAGCTAACAGTCATTAGTATTACTCCAGTAGGAGCTAACAGTCATTAGTATTACTCCAGTAGGAGCTAACAGTCATTAGTGTTACTCCAGTAGGAGCTAACAGTCATTAGTGTTACTCCAGTAGGAGCTAACAGTCATTAGTGTTACTCCAGTAGGAGCTAACAGTCATTAGTATTACTCCAGTAGGAGCTAACAGTCATTAGTATTACTCCAGTAGGAGCTAACAGTCATTAGTATTACTCCAGTAGGAGCTAACAGTCATTAGTGTTACTCCAGTAGGAGCTAACAGTCATTAGTGTTACTCCAGTAGGAGCTAACAGTCATTAGTGTTACTCCACCACCAGCTAACAGTCATTAGTGTTACTCCAGTAGGAGCTAACAGTCATTAGTATTACTCCAGTAGGAGCTAACAGTCATTAGTATTACTCCAGTAGGAGCTAACAGTCATTAGTATTACTCCAGTAGGAGCTAACAGTCATTAGTGTTACTCCAGTAGGAGCTAACAGTCATTAGTGTTACTCCAGTAGGAGCTAACAGTCATTAGTATTACTCCAGTAGGAGCTAACAGTCATTAGTATTACTCCAGTAGGAGCTAACAGTCATTAGTATTACTCCAGTAGGAGCTAACAGTCATTAGTGTTACTCCAGTAGGAGCTAACAGTCATTAGTGTTACTCCACCACCAGCTAACAGTCATTAGTGTTACTCCAGTAGGAGCTAACAGTCATTAGTATTACTCCAGTAGGAGCTAACAGTCATTAGTATTACTCCAGTAGGAGCTAACAGTCATTAGTATTACTCCAGTAGGAGCTAACAGTCATTAGTATTACTCCAGTAGGAGCTAACGTCCATTAGTGTTACTCCACCACCAGCTAACAGTCATTAGTGTTACTCCAGTAGGAGCTAACAGTCATTAGTATTACTCCAGTAGGAGCTAACAGTCATTAGTATTACTCCAGTAGGAGCTAACAGTCATTAGTATTACTCCAGTAGGAGCTAACAGTCATTAGTATTACTCCAGTAGGAGCTAACAGTCATTAGTGTTACTCCACCACCAGCTAACAGTCATTAGTGTTACTCCAGTAGGAGCTAACAGTCATTAGTATTACTCCAGTAGGAGCTAACAGTCATTAGTATTACTCCAGTAGGAGCTAACAGTCATTAGTATTACTCCAGTAGGAGCTAACAGTCATTAGTATTACTCCAGTAGGAGCTAACAGTCATTAGTATTACTCCAGTAGGAGCTAACAGTCATTAGTATTACTCCAGTAGGAGCTAACAGTCATTAGTGTTACTCCAGTAGGAGCTAACAGTCATTAGTATTACTCCACCACCAGCTAACAGTCATTAGTGTTACTCCACCACCAGCTAACAGTCATTAGTGTTACTCCAGTAGGAGCTAACAGTCATTAGTATTACTCCAGTAGGAGCTAACAGTCATTAGTATTACTCCAGTAGGAGCTAACAGTCATTAGTATTACACCAGTAGGAGCTAACAGTCATTAGTATTACTCCAGTAGGAGCTAACAGTCATTAGTGTTACTCCAGTAGGAGCTAACAGTCATTAGTGTTACTCCAGTAGGAGCTAACAGTCATTAGTATTACTCCAGTAGGAGCTAACAGTCATTAGTATTACTCCAGTAGGAGCTAACAGTCATTAGTATTACTCCAGTAGGAGCTAACAGTCATTAGTGTTACTCCAGTAGGAGCTAACAGTCATTAGTGTTACTCCACCACCAGCTAACAGTCATTAGTATTACTCCAGTAGGAGCTAACAGTCATTAGTATTACTCCAGTAGGAGCTAACAGTCATTAGTATTACTCCAGTAGGAGCTAACAGTCATTAGTATTACTCCAGTAGGAGCTAACAGTCATTAGTATTACTCCAGTAGGAGCTAACAGTCATTAGTGTTACTCCACCACCAGCTAACAGTCATTAGTATTACTCCAGTAGGAGCTAACAGTCATTAGTATTACTCCAGTAGGAGCTAACAGTCATTAGTATTACTCCAGTAGGAGCTAACAGTCATTAGTATTACTCCAGTAGGAGCTAACAGTCATTAGTGTTACTCCACCACCAGCTAACAGTCATTAGTATTACTCCAGTAGGAGCTAACAGTCATTAGTATTACTCCAGTAGGAGCTAACAGTCATTAGTATTACTCCAGTAGGAGCTAACAGTCATTAGTATTACTCCAGTAGGAGCTAACAGTCATTAGTGTTACTCCACCACCAGCTAACAGTCATTAGTATTACTCCAGTAGGAGCTAACAGTCATTAGTATTACTCCAGTAGGAGCTAACAGTCATTAGTGTTACTCCAGTAGGAGCTAACAGTCATTAGTATTACTCCAGTAGGAGCTAACAGTCATTAGTATTACTCCAGTAGGAGCTAACAGTCATTAGTATTACTCCAGTAGGAGCTAACAGTCATTAGTGTTACTCCAGTAGGAGCTAACAGTCATTAGTGTTACTCCACCACCAGCTAACAGTCATTAGTATTACTCCAGTAGGAGCTAACAGTCATTAGTATTACTCCAGTAGGAGCTAACAGTCATTAGTATTACTCCAGTAGGAGCTAACAGTCATTAGTGTTACTCCAGTAGGAGCTAACAGTCATTAGTATTACTCCAGTAGGAGCTAACAGTCATTAGTATTACTCCAGTAGGAGCTAACAGTCATTAGTATTACTCCAGTAGGAGCTAACAGTCATTAGTATTACTCCAGTAGGAGCTAACAGTCATTAGTGTTACTCCACCACCAGCTAACAGTCATTAGTATTACTCCAGTAGGAGCTAACAGTCATTAGTATTACTCCAGTAGGAGCTAACAGTCATTAGTATTACTCCAGTAGGAGCTAACAGTCATTAGTATTACTCCAGTAGGAGCTAACAGTCATTAGTGTTACTCCACCACAGCTAACAGTCATTAGTATTACTCCAGTAGGAGCTAACAGTCATTAGTATTACTCCAGTAGGAGCTAACAGTCATTAGTGTTACTCCAGTAGGAGCTAACAGTCATTAGTATTACTCCAGTAGGAGCTAACAGTCATTAGTATTACTCCAGTAGGAGCTAACAGTCATTAGTATTACTCCAGTAGGAGCTAACAGTCATTAGTGTTACTCCAGTAGGAGCTAACAGTCATTAGTGTTACTCCACCACCAGCTAACAGTCATTAGTATTACTCCAGTAGGAGCTAACAGTCATTAGTATTACTCCAGTAGGAGCTAACAGTCATTAGTATTACTCCAGTAGGAGCTAACAGTCATTAGTATTACTCCAGTAGGAGCTAACAGTCATTAGTGTTACTCCAGTAGGAGCTAACAGTCATTAGTGTTACTCCAGTAGGAGCTAACAGTCATTAGTGTTACTCCAGTAGGAGCTAACAGTCATTAGTATTACTCCAGTAGGAGCTAACAGTCATTAGTGTTACTCCAGTAGGAGCTAACAGTCATTAGTGTTACTCCACCACCAGCTAACAGTCATTAGTGTTACTCCAGTAGGAGCTAACAGTCATTAGTGTTACTCCAGTAGGAGCTAACAGTCATTAGTGTTACTCCAGTAGGAGCTAACAGTCATTAGTGTTACTCCACCACCAGCTAACAGTCATTAGTATTACTCCAGTAGGAGCTAACAGTCATTAGTGTTACTCCAGTAGGAGCTAACAGTCATTAGTATTACTCCAGTAGGAGCTAACAGTCATTAGTATTACTCCAGTAGGAGCTAACAGTCATTAGTGTTACTCCAGTAGGAGCTAACAGTCATTAGTGTTACTCCAGTAGGAGCTAACAGTCATTAGTGTTACTCCACCACCAGCTAACAGTCATTAGTGTTACTCCAGTAGGAGCTAACAGTCATTAGTGTTACTCCAGTAGGAGCTAACAGTCATTAGTGTTACTCCAGTAGGAGCTAACAGTCATTAGTGTTACTCCAGTAGGAGCTAACAGTCATTAGTGTTACTCCAGTAGGAGCTAACAGTCATTAGTATTACTCCAGTAGGAGCTAACAGTCATTAGTGTTACTCCAGTAGGAGCTAACAGTCATTAGTGTTACTCCAGTAGGAGCTAACAGTCATTAGTGTTACTCCAGTAGGAGCTAACAGTCATTAGTGTTACTCCAGTAGGAGCTAACAGTCATTAGTGTTACTCCACCACCAGCTAACAGTCATTAGTGTTACTCCAGTAGGAGCTAACAGTCATTAGTGTTACTCCAGTAGGAGCTAACAGTCATTAGTGTTACTCCAGTAGGAGCTAACAGTCATTAGTGTTACTCCACCACCAGCTAACAGTCATTAGTGTTACTCCAGTAGGAGCTAACAGTCATTAGTGTTACTCCAGTAGGAGCTAACAGTCATTAGTGTTACTCCAGTAGGAGCTAACAGTCATTAGTGTTACTCCAGTAGGAGCTAACAGTCATTAGTGTTACTCCACCACCAGCTAACAGTCATTAGTGTTACTCCAGTAGGAGCTAACAGTCATTAGTGTTACTCCAGTAGGAGCTAACAGTCATTAGTGTTACTCCAGTAGGAGCTAACAGTCATTAGTGTTACTCCAGTAGGAGCTAACAGTCATTAGTGTTACTCCAGTAGGAGCTAACGTATCGTCCACCACCTCACCTTCAGCAGTTATGCCCCCAGTAAACCATCAGTAGTTTGCACCATCAGCTCACCTTCACGAGTAATTGTGTACAATTAGCGCGCCATTACTCTACTTCCTCGTGTTCTGGAATTGTTACAGTGAAACAATAATAAGTTCACAATCCTTTCATGCCTCCAATCCAGCTTGGAATTAATCCCATATAAAGCTGAGGCAAGTCGGCCACCATATACACTATATCATTAATCCCATATAAAGCTGAGGCAAGTCGGCCACCATAACACTATATCATTTGAGTAAATAAGAGTTTAAAGTTGACAGAAGACAACTCTGGAGTTGTGAGGTGCGAGTGAAGGTGTCAAGAGGAGGCCCAGTTCCTCTATACTGGAGCTAATTATTAATATGGACCATTATTTAGTATATGAGATAACTTCCAATATTACTGACCATTTATGAGAGATCTGCTGGCTGCACATGTGTTACTAAGATGCCATAAACACAATAATAACTTCATATACAAACACTGCAACTTCCGATAGAACACTTTTGGATACTTTACCCTGCGGGAAAGACTTAAGTAAATGGTACAGTAATAATTAAAGTGTGAAGATAAGTGGGAGAGAAGCACACACATGGTCAGCAGCCACACACCAAGTGGCAGGCAGGCAACCCGCAGGTGTTCACACACATGGTCAGCAGCCACACACCAAGTGGCAGGCAACCCGCAGGTGTTCTCACTTGTTAACACCAAGTGTCCTTTAACAGGCAAGTGCACACTAGTAACACTTAACATATTATCTCTGACTGTTAATTAGCCAATATCTACTAGCAAAAAGTTTATTGCTACCACTCGAAAAAAAATTACCTACAGAGTGGAGTTTGACTGAAGTTAGTGGCATGTAAAGATCATTTTAAACTGTAGATGTGAGAGTGTGGGAGGTGTGTGGCCGGGAAGGTGTGCACACCTGCCAGGGCTCCGGTTGGCTCTGGGGTCGGCGGCGGGACATTAAAGCTACCGAGACCTTGGTCACCTTACAGCATTACACACACACGTCACACTAACGTGATGCATCAAATGAACAAATCCACAAGGAATTTGTGGATTTGGCAGTGTCTGGCAAGTTCCCGGACGCAGGTTCGAATCCTCGTCACGGCCCTTATGGATTTCTTCTTAGCCACCCTCTTCAAGTTAACCATATTACTCTTTCATAAAGTTTAGTGATTAGGCTTACAAATTACATACTATCTATAAAACTAAACTCTAGGTAACATAATGTTTATTAAAACATTAGACTAGTTTCCTGATAGACTCTTCATAGCCCAATAAAATAATTTGTTTCTGCTATTCCAAATTACGTACTATTGTTGTTGTTTTGTTGTTTTAGATTCAGGTGGTGGGAACAAAAAGTTGCCAGCAGCACGGGCTATGGTGAGCCCGTCCTTCACACCTGGCACAGGAGACGTGCCAGGTGTCTACTATCATTTAAGAACTCAAATGGACATAAATAAGAGTTAACTAAAACATTAAGTTCTCCACGTTAATTCAGTAAGAATACAAGCCCATGATCAACTTGCATGTACACACTTGTCACTTATGAATCCAGACCTTCAGTTGCTGCTCCAGATGCTACAAGTTCTTCTGTAGTTACCATCTAGCTGTCTGCCACGCATGTTCACCAACACACTCTTAACATTTTGTCACCACCAGCGCACTATCACCAACATTACATTATCCACCATCACCAGTGTCTCACCATCACCAGTGTCTCACCATCACCAGTGTCTCACCATCACCAGTGTCTCACCATCACCAGTGTCTCACCATCACCAGTGTCTCACCATCACCAGTGTCTCACCATCACCAGTGTCTCACCATCACCAGTGTCTCACCATCACCAGTGTCTCACCATCACTAGTGTCTCACCATCACCAGTGTCTCACCATCACCAGTGTCTCACCATCACCAGTGTCTCACCATCACCAGTGTCTCACCATCACCAGTGTCTCACCATCACCAGTGTCTCACCATCACCAGTGTCTCACCATCACCAGTGTCTCACCATCACCAGTGTCTCACCATCACCAGTGTCTCACCATCACCAGTGTCTCACCATCACCAGTGTCTCACCATCACCAGTGTCTCACCATCACCAGTGTCTCACCATCACCAGTGTCTCACCATCACCAGTGTCTCACCATCACCAGTGTCTCACCATCACCAGTGTCTCACCATCACCAGTGTCTCACCATCACCAGTGTCTCACCATCACCAGTGTCTCACCATCACCAGTGTCTCACCATCACCAGTGTCTCACCATCACCAGTGTCTCACCATCACCAGTGTCTCACCATCACCAGTGTCTCACCATCACCAGTGTCTCACCATCACCAGTGTCTCACCATCACCAGTGTCTCACCATCACCAGTGTCTCACCATCACTAGTGTCTCACCATCACCAGTGTCTCACCATCACTAGTGTCTCACCATCACCAGTGTCTCACCATCACCAGTGTCTCATCATCACCAGTGTCTCACCATCACCAGTGTCTCACCATCACCAGTGTCTCACCATCACCAGTGTCTCACCATCACCAGTGTCTCACCATCACCAGTGTCTCACTATCAGTACATAAACACTATCATTAACGCATATAACTTATTGAACTCAAATCACTTGTGTTGTCCCGTCTTGAGTACTGCTCAGTACTCACTTCCCCTTCAGAGCAGGAGAGATTGCTGAAATAGAGGGAATACAGAGAACATATACGGCACGCATAGACGAGATAAAACACCTAAATTATTGGGATCGTCTCAAAGCTCTCCAAATGTACTCTCTAGAAAGGAGACGAGAGAGATACCAAATAATATACACGTGGAAAATACTGGAGGGCCAGGTCCCAAATCTACACAGTAAAATAACAACGTACTGGAGTGAACGATATGGAAGAAAATGCAGAATAGAGCCAGTGAAGAGCAGAGGTGCCATAGGCACAATCAGAGAACACTGTATAAACATCAGAGGTCCGCGGTTGTTCAACGTCCTCCCAGCGACTATAAGAAATATTGCCGGAACAACCGTGGACATCTTCAAGTGGAAACTGGACTGTTTTCTAAGAGAAGTTCCGGATCAGCCGGGCTGTGGTGGGTATGTGGGCCTGCGGGCCACTCCAAGCAACAGCCTGGTGGACCAAGCTCTCACAAGTTGATCCTGGCCTCGGGCCGGGCTTGGGGAGTAGAAGAACTCCCAGAACCCCATCAAGCAGGTATCAACCAGGAACAAAAGAACAAATCCACAATGGCCGTGATGAGGGTTCGAACCTACGTCCGAGAGGATCTAAGACGCTGCCTTAATCGACTGTGCCACGACACGGTAAAATAATTGCAACCGGGAGTTCACCTGCCGTCACACGGCTCCTGCAGCCTCTCTGAGACACAAAACAGGGTCTTACACAATTCCCCCCATGCACCCGAGCTCTGTCAATAAGCTGTTCTACCTCTTCGCCCTTACTTCATTACACACAGAAATCCCAATAGCAATTTTTATTGCTATTGTTGATTAACAACGATTAAGGCGCGTCTGGGTTCCTCTCCGACGAAGGTTCGAACCCTCATTGCGGCCATTGTGGATTTGTTCATTTGATGCATCATGCTGTTGTGATTTCTGTGTGTCATATAACTTCTTTTTTAATTGTATCATTCCAGTATGTAATATGACCATAATAATGAAGGTAACTGCAGAGGGCCTACTGCCCCATACGAGGCAGCTCTATATCCACACAGTCCCACTCATATATATGTGTGTGTGACCGACTGTTACACAGTTAAGGGGCCCAGTGGCTGTTGGACAGTTATCCCTAACGTATCCCTATACTTGGTTTTATGGGGGGGGGGGTTCTTGACTTGTAATAATTGGAGAACAAATTATAATAATTACCTGATACCAGCAAGAAGTCGAGGAGACACAGATGAGTGTGGCTGGAGGAGACACAGATGTGTGTGGCTGGAGGAGACACAGATGTGTGTGGCTGGAGGAGACACAGATGTGTGTGGCTGGAGGAGACACAGATGAGTGTGGCTGGAGGAGACACAGATGTGTGTGGCTGGAGGAGACACAGATGTGTGTGGCTGGAGGAGACACAGATGTGTGTGGCTGGAGGAGACACAGATGTGTGTGGCTGGAGGAGACACAGATGTGTGTGGCTGGAGGAGACACAGATGAGTGTGGCTGGAGGAGACACAGATGAGTGTGGCTGGAGGAGACGCAGATGAGTGTGGCTGGAGGAGACACAGATGTGTGTGGCTGGAGGAGACACAGATGAGTGTGGCTGGAGGAGACACAGATGAGTGTGGCTGGAGGAGACACAGATGAGTGTGGCTGGAAGAGACACAGATGAGTGTGGCTGGAGGAGACACAGATGAGTGTGGCTGGAGGAGACACAGATGAGTGTGGCTGGAGGAGACACAGATGAGTGTGGCTGGAGGAGACACAGATGAGTGTGGCTGGAGGAGACACAGATGAGTGTGGCTGGAGGAGACACAGATGAGTGTGGCTGGAGGAGACACAGATGAGTGTGGCTGGAGGAGACACAGATGAGTGTGGCTGGAGGAGACACAGATGAGTGTGGCTGGAGGAGACACAGATGAGTGTGGCTGGAGGAGACACAGATGAGTGTGGCTGGAGGAGACACAGATGAGTGTGGCTGGAGGAGACACAGATGAGTGTAGCTGGAGGAGACACAGATGAGTGTGGCTGGAGGAGACACAGATGAGTGTGGCTGGAGGAGACACAGATGAGTGTGGCTGGAGGAGTATTTAGTGATACTCTGGTGACGGCCAAGTGAGTAATGACGTGGCTTGCTGGCTCACCTGCTTCCTGCACCTGTTGTCTGTCACCCCCGCCCCTCCCCCTTCACACTCCTACACACCTGTTGCAACACTTGTAAAATGGCATGTAAGATTAAAAGTTGTAATCATCCAATACAGTGTACACTGTTACACTGTATTCCTGCAAACACACAGTACAACTGGTCCTATTATATTCCACGTGTTACAACTTGTAATTCAGTTGTTACATCTTGTTTAATCGTTTTCATGACGTATTAGAAGGTTATTACAACTTGTTAAATTGGTTGTTACAACTTGTTGGAAGGTTGTAGTGACGTGGTTGTTTAGTGGTGTGTTGGGGGGGGGGGGTATTACACCCACCACCCAACACCTGCTGCACACACACAACCCTTAGTGTTGGTCTGTGGTCTACACTCACACACACACACACACACACACACACACACACACACACACACACACACACACACACACACACACACACACACACACACGCACACGCACACGCACACACATGCGTGTGTGTGGAATCTCGCCATGGGCATTGAAAGAGTGTGCAGGAGCACTTTGCTTACCACTCTCCATAGTGTATAGTAGGTCACTGGAAACGGGGGACCTACCAGAAATATGGAAGACTGCTAATGTAGTACCAATATACAAAAAGGGTGACAGACAAGAGGCACTGAACTACAGGCCAGTGTCCTTAACTTGTATACCATGCAAGGTGATGGAGAAGATTGTGAGAAAAAACCTAGTAACACATCTGGAGAGAAGAGACTTCGTGACAACCCATCAACATGGGTTCAGGGAGGGTAAATCTTGCCTTACAGGCTTGATAGAATTCTACGATCAGGTGACAAGAATTAAGCAAGAAAGAGAAGGGTGGGCGGACTGCATTTTTTTGGACTGTCGGAAAGCCTTTGACACAGTACCCCATAAAAGGTTGATGCATAAGCTGGAGAAACAGGCAGGAGTAACAGGTAGGGCGCTCCAGTGGATAAGGGAGTACCTAAGCAATAGGAAGCAGAGAGTTACAGTGAGGGGTGAGACCTCAGACTGGCGTGAAGTCACCAGTGGAGTCCCACAGGGCTCTGTACTTGGACCTATCCTGTTTCTGATATACGTAAATGATCTCCCAGAGGGTATAGACTCATTCCTCTCAATGTTTGCTGACGACGCCAAAATTATGAGAAGGATTAAGACAGAGGAGGACAGCTTGAGACTTCAAGAAGACCTGGACAAGCTGCAGGAATGGTCGAACAAATGGCTGTTAGAGTTTAACCCAAGCAAATGTAATGTAATGAAGATAGGGGTAGGAAGCAGGAGACCAGATACAAGGTATCATTTGGGAGATGAAATACTTCAAGAGTCAGAGAGAGAGAAAGACCTGGGGGTTGATATCACGCCAGACCTGTCCCCTGAAGCTCATATCAAGAGGATAACATCAGCAGCATATGCCAGGTTGGCTAACATAAGAACGGCCTTTAGAAACTTGTGTAAGGAATCTTTCAGAACATTATATACCACATATGTCAGACCAATCCTGGAGTATGCGGCTCCAGCATGGAGTCCCTATCTAGTCAAGCATAAGACTAAACTGGAAAAGGTTCAAAGGTTTGCCACCAGACTAGTACCCGAGCTGAGAGGTATGAGCTACGAGGAGCGACTGCAGGAATTAAACCTCACTTCGTTGGAAGACAGAAGAGTTAGGGGGGACATGATCACCACATTCAAGATTCTCAGGGGAATCGACAGGGTTGATAAAGACAGGCTGTTTAACACAAGGGGCACACGCACTAGGGGACACAGGTGGAAACTGAGTGCCCAAATGAGCCACAGAGATATTAGAAAGAACTTTTTTAGTGTCAGAGTGGTTGACAAATGGAATGCATTAGGAAGCGATGTGGTGGAGGCTGACTCCATACACAGTTTCAAGTGTAGATATGATAGAGCCCATTAGGCTCAGGAAACTGTACACCTGTTGATTGACGGTTGAGAGGCGGGACCAAAGAGCCAGAGCTCAACCCCCGCAAGCACAACTAGGTGAGTACAACTAGGTGAGTACACACACACACACACACACATTGAAGGAG